>JALXJV020000010.1:23714326-23878244 GCA_024633595.2 Lepomis macrochirus
CCCTTGGTGAAGAAGTGACCCAAATTTTGTGTAAATCGGAGCTGCGGTTGTGGAGATATAAAATGCATGTAAGTCAATGGGAGTTTTTTTGATATATGTTGAACAGCGCCACCGCTTAGCCGATTGGCACCAAATTTGACACAGGCCTTCGGAGGTCAAGTCGGATAAGGTCCCCAAGTTTGGTGTTGATCGGCCATTCCAAAGCTTGTGAAAAGTGTGCTGGTTTGAAATCCCATTCATTTCAATGGGGCTTCTGACGGCATTTCAGCTTCGATTACAGCGCCACCTTTAGGCCGAACTGCACCAAATTTTTATGGTATCATCAGGGCCCCATGGGGAACAATTGACCCAAATTTGGTGTCAATCGGACCTGCGGTTCTGGAGATATAAAATGAATGTAAGTGAATGGGAAAAAAATTCGTGTTTAAGCTGCAATAACAGCGCCACCTATGGGCACATTAGGGTCCCCTTTGGTGCCTGGCATCAGGGGACCATGCTGAACAATTCGGCACTGGATTCATGTCAATGTGACTTGTGGTTATGGAGGAACTCATTTTCTGGATTAAAGAGCGCCACCTAGGGGCCAGCCACACAAAATTTTGCACAGGCCCTCAGGGTCCCATCCCAACTGAGTGGTCCAAGTTTGGTGTCGATCGGCCATTCCAAACCGAAGTTATGCCCTCACTTCCTGTTAGTAGCGTTTTGCAAACGTTTGTTAGCGTATAATTGCGACAGTTTTTGTCGGATCAAAATTTCCTCTACAAACTTTGTAGAGCTCGGTCCAGAGATTATCCGTGCCAAGTTTCGTGTCGATCGGACTTTGCGGCTTCGGAGGAGTTAATTAAAATAGGTTTTTCAGTTTTCGCGATGTAGCTCGAAAAAGTTTAGGCGGAAATGGGCGTGGCCTATACCAGGAGATTCAGCTCGATCCCCGAACGCGTGGATATAAGGTTTTGGTATATGCCAGTAGTCGAGAGTTCCAAGCCCAAACGCGTTGACCTTGCTTACAGCGCCCTAGCGGTAGAAGTGTGCGAGTTTTGGGGCTGAGTTACGTGCAGTGAATGTGACGCTACCCTGGGAGTTATCGCGTTCCTAGGAGTTACAGCGACCGCTGCAGTATCGCGTTTTATGCACGGAAGAAAAAAATAATAAAACTAGAACTGCGAAGCAGTTGTAAACGGGTCCAAGCCACCTGTCGCCAGTCGCCTCACGCTCGCTGAGGGCGCATGAAGTCGTCCCGGCGCTCGCCGACGTCCCGCGTGAGGTCCCCGAAGTGAGGTCTCGAAGGTCAGCTCGAACCGGTACGGCGCGGCGTGTTTGAAAATGGCATTGAAATGAATGGGCTTAGCGACGGCGCTTTGAGCTTCGATTACGGCGCCGCTTTTGGCCGAATCGCACCAAATCGCTCAGCTGTCATCGGGCCCCTCGGTGAAGAAGTTACCCAAATTTGGTGTGGATCGGAGCTGCGGTACTGTAGATCTAAAATGCATGTAAGTGAATGGAAGTTTTTTGATATATGATGAACAGCGCCACCGCTTGACCGAATGACACCAAATTTTACACAGGTCCTCGGAGGTCATGTCGGATAAGGTCTCCAAGTTTGGTGTTGATCGGGCATTGCAAACCTTGTGAAAATGTGTGGTGGTTTGAAATCCCATTCAGTTCAATGGGGCTTCTGACCGGATTTGAGCTTGGATTACAGCGCCACCTTTAGGCCGAATCGCACCAAATCGCTCAGCTGTCATCAGGGCCCCTCGGTGAAGAAGTGACCCAAATTTGGTGTCAATCGGAGCTGCGGTACTGGAGATATAAAATGCATGTAAGTCAATGGGAGTTTTTGATATAGGATGAACAGCGCCACCGTTTGGCCGATTGGCACCAAATTTGACACAGGCCTTCGGAAGTCCAGCCGCATAAGGTCCCCAAGTTTGGTGTTGATCGGGCATTCCAAACCTTGTGAAAAGTGTGCTGGTTTGAAATCCCATTCATTTCAATGGGGCTTCTGACCGGATTTGAGCTTCGATTACAGCGCCACCTTTAGGCCGAAGTGCACCAAATTGTTGTGGTGTGATCAGGGCCCCATGGGTAACAAATGACCCAAATTTGGTGTCAATCGGATTTGTGGTTCTGGAGATATAAAATGAATGTAAGTCAATGGGAAAAAAAATTTCGTGTTTAAGCTGCAATAACAGCGCCACCTATGAGCACATTAGGGCCCCTTTGGTGCCTGGCATCAGGGGACCATGCTGAACAATTCGGCAGTGGTTTCATGTCAATGTGACTTGTGGTTATGGAGGAACAAATTTTCTGGATTAAAGTGCGCCACCTAGGGCCAGCTGCACCAAATTTTGCACAGGCCCTCAGGGGCCCATCCCAACTGAGTGGTCCAAGTTTGGTGTCGATCGGCCATTCCAAACAGAAGTTATGCCCTCACTTCCTGTTAGTAGCGTTTTCGCAAATGTTTGTTAGCTGTATAATTGCGCCAGTTTATGTTGGATCAAAATTTCCTCTACAAACTTTGTGAAGCTTGGTCCAGAGATTATCCGTGCCAAGTTTCGTGGCGATCGCACTTGCGAGTTCGGAGGAGTGCGTTCTAGGCGGTTTTTGAGTTTTCGCGATGTAGCTCGAAAAAAGTTTAGGCGGAAATGGGCGTGGCCTATACCAGGAGATTCAGCTCGATCCCCCGAACGCGTGGATATAAGGTTTTTGGTATACGCCTTCGTAGTCGAGAGGTCCAAGCCCAAACGCGTTGACCTTGCTTACAGCGCCCCCTAGCGGTAGAAGTGTGCGAATTTTTGCGCCTGAGTTACTCTTGGGCCTGCGAAGGTACCCTATGAGTTTCGCGTCCCTAGCAGTTACGGGTATGCTGCAGTATGAGTTTTATACACGGAAGAAAAAGAATAATAACTAGAACTGCGAAGCAGTTGTAAACGGGTCCAAGCCACCTGTCGCCAGTCGCCCCTGCCCCGCGGAGGGCGCGCGAGTCGTCCCGGGCGCCCCGCCGACGTCCCGCGTGAGGTCCCCGAGCGAGGTCTGGACGGGCCGCTCCGAAGCGAGGCGAAATGCGGCGTGTTTGAAAAAGCCATTGAAACGAATGGGCTTAGCGACGGCGTTTGAGCTTCGATTACGGCGCCGCCTTTTGGCCGAATCGCACCAAATTGCTCAGCTGTCATCGGGGCCCCTCGGTGAAGAAGTGACCCAAATTTGGTGTCGATCGGAGCTGCGGTAGTGGAGATATAAAATGCATGTAAGTCAATGGGAGTTATTTGATTTATGATGAAGAGCGCCACCGTTTGGCCGATTGGCACCAAATTTGACACAGGCCTTCGAGAAGTCAACCCGCATAAGGTCCCCAAGTTTAGTGTTGATCGGGCATTCTAAACCTTGTTAAAATGTGTGCTGGTTTGAAATCCCATTCATTTCAATGGGGCTTCTGACCGGATTTGAGGTTCGATTACAGCGCCGCCTTTTGGCCGAACTGCACCAAATTGTTATGGTATCATCAGGGCCCCATGGGGAACAAATGACCCAAACTTGGTGTCAATCGGACCGGCGGTAGTGGAGATATAAAATGCATGTATGTGAATGGGAGTTTTTTAAGATATGATGAAGAGCGCCACCGTTTGGCCGATTGACACCAAATTTTACACAGGCCTTCGAGAAGTCCAGACGCATAAGGTCCTCAAGTTTGGTGTTGATCGGGCATTCCAAACCTTATGAAAATGTGTGCTGGTTTGAAATCCCATTCATTTCAATGGGGCTTCTGACCGTATTTGAGCTTCGATTACAGCGCCACCTTTAGGCCGATCTGCACCAAATTTTTGTGGTATCCTCAGGGCCCCATGGGTAAGAATTGACCCAAATTTGGTGTCAATCGGAGCTGCGGTTCTGGAGATATAAAATGAATGTAAGTCAATGGGAAAAAAATTTCGTGTTTAAGCTGCAATAACAGCGCCACCTATGGGCACATTAGGTTCCCCTTAGGTGCCTGGCATCAGGGGACCATGCTGAACAATTCGGCACTGGATTCATGTCAATGTGACTTGTGGTTATAGAGGAACAAATTTTCTGGATTAAAGAGCGCCACCTAGGGGCCAGCTGCACCAAATTTTGCACAGGCCCTCAGGGGCCCATCCCAACTTAGTGGTCCAAGTTTGGTGTCGATCGGCCATTCCAAACTGAAGTTATGACCTCACTTCCTGTTAGTAGCGTTTTTCGCAAACGTTTGTTAGAGTATAATTGCGCCATTTTATGTCGGATCAAAATTTCCTCTACAAACTTTGTAGAGCTTGGTCCAGAGATTATCCGTGCCAAGTTTCATTCCGATCGGACTTGCGGCTTCAGAGGAGTACGTTCCAGGCGGTTTTGAGTTTTCGCGATGTAGCTCGAAAAAAGTTTAGGCGGAAATGGGCGTGGCCTATACCAGGAGATTCAGCTCGATCCCCGAACGCGTGGATATAAGGTTTTGATATATGCCTTCGTATATGAGAGGTCCAAGCCCAAACGCGTTGACCTTGCTTACAGCGCCCCTAGCGATAGAAGTGTGCGAGTTTTGGGGCTGAGTTACGTGCAGTGAATGTGACGCTACCCTGTGAGTTTCAGCGTTTCTAGGAGTTACAGCGACCGCTGCAGTATGCGTTTTAGCGGAAGAATAATAATAATAATAATAAAACGAACGATTACAATAGGGTTCCATGCCACTTGCGGTATGGACCCACGATGCCTTGCAATCGCGGTTCCATGCCCACTGGCTTGGACCCTAATAAAAATCTTAGCGAAAACAATAGGGTTCCATGCCACTGCGGTATGGCTCCGCTGTCTGCTGTCAGCGGGTTCCATGCTCACTCGGGCTTGGACCCTAACTAGAACTGCGAGCAGTTGTAAACGGGGTCCAAGCCACCCGGCGCCAGTCGCCCCCCTCGCCCCGCGGAGGGCTCGCGAGTCGTCCCGGGCGCCCCGCCGACGTCCCGCGTGAGGTCCCTGAGCGAGGTGGCGACGGGCCGCTCCGAATCGAGGCGAAACGCGGCGCGTTTGAAAATGCCATTGAAATGAATGGGCTTAGCGACGGCGTTTGAGCTTCGATTACGGCGCCGCCTTTGGTCGAATTGCACCAAATCGCTCAGCTGTCATCGGGGCCCCTCGGTGAAGAAGTTACCCAAATTTGGTGTCGATCGGAGCTGCGGTACTGGAGATATAAAATGCATGTAAGTGAATGGCAGTTTTTTTGATATATGATGAACAGCGCCACCGTTTGGCCGATTGGCACCAGATTAGACACAGGCCTTCGGGAAGTCATGCCGCATAAGGTCCCCAAGTTTGGTGTTGATCGGCCATTCCAAACCTTGTGAAAAGTGTGCTGGTTTGAAATCCCATTCATTTCAATGGGGCTTCTGACCGGATTTGAGCTTCGATTACAGCGCCACCTTTAGGCCGATCTGCACGAAATTTTTGTGGTATCATCAGGGCCCCATGGGGAACAATTGACCCAAATTTGGTGTCAATCGGATTTGTGGTTATGGAGATATAAATTGCATGTAAGTCAATGGGATGAATTTTTTCGTCTTTAATCTGCAATAGCAGCGCCACCTATGGGCACATTAGGGTCCCCTTTGGTGCCTGGCATCAGGGGACCATGCTGAACAATTCGGCACTGGTTTGATGTCAATGTGACTTGTGGTTATGGAGGAACTAATTTTCTGGATTAAAGAGCGCCACCTAGGGGCCAGCTGCACCAAATTTTGCACAGGCCCTCAGGGGCCCATCCCAACGTAGTGGTCCAAGTTTGGTGTCGATCGGCCATTCCAATCCAAAGATATGACCTCACTTCCTGTTAATAGCGTTGTCGCAAATGTTTGTTAGAGTATAACTGCGCCGTTTTATGTCGGATCAAAATTTCCTGTACAAACTTTGTAGAGTTCGGTCCAGAGATTATCCGTGCCAAGTTTCGTGGCGATCGGACTTGCGGCTTCAGAGAAGTTAATTAAAATAGGTTTTTCAGTTTTCGCGACGTAGCTCGAAAAAAGTTTAGGCGGAAATGGGCGTGGCCTATACCAGGAGATTCAGCAGGATCCCCCGAACGCGTGGATATAAGGTTTTTGATATACGCCTTCGTAGTCGAGAGGTCCAAGCCTAAACGCGTTGACCTTGCTTACAGCGCCCCCTAGCGGTAGAAGTGTGCGGATTTTTGCGCCTGAGTTACGTGCAGTGAATGTGACCTACCCTGTGAGTTTCGCGTCCCTAGCATTTACAGGGTATGCTGCAGTATGAGTTTTATGCACGGAAGAAAAAAAAAAATAATAATAATAAAAACGAGAACGAAAACAATAGGGTTCCAATGCCACTTCGTGGTATGGGAACCGCGATGCCTTGCAATCGCGGGTTCCATGCCCACTTCGGGCTTGGACCCCTAACTAGAACTGCGAGCAGTTGTAAACGGGGTCCAAGCCACCTGTCGCCAGTCGCCTCTTCGCCGCTGAGGCGCTGATGAAGTCGTCCCGGCGCTCACCGACGTCCCGCGTGAGGTCCCCGAGTGAGGTCTCGAAAGGCCAGCTCGAACCGGTAAGGCGCGGCGTGTTTGAAAATGCCATTGAAACGAATGGGCTTAGCGACGGCGTTTGAGCTTCGATACGGCGCCGCCTTTGGCCGAATCGCACCAAATCGCTCAGCTGTCATCGGGGCCCTCGGTGAAGAAGTTACCCAAATTTGGTGTGGATCGGAGCTGCGGTACTGTAGATCTAAAATGCATGTAAGTGAATGGAAGTTTTTTTGATATATGATGAACAGCGCCACCGTTTGACCGAATGACACCAAATTTTACACAGGTCCTCGGGAGGTCATGTCGGATAAGGTCTCCAAGTTTGGTGTTGATCGGGCATTGCAAACCTTGTGAAAATGTGTGGTGGTTTGAAATCCCATTCAGTTCAATGGGGCTTCTGACCGGATTTGAGCTTGGATTACAGCGCCACCTTTAGGCCGAATCGCACCAAATCGCTCAGCTGTCATCGGGGCCCCTCGGTGAAGAAGTGACCCAAATTTGGTGTCAATCGGAGCTGCGGTACTGGAGATATAAAATGCATGTAAGTCAATGGGAGTTTTTTGATATAGGATGAACAGCGCCACCGTTTGACCGAATGACACCAAATTTTACACAGGTCCTCGGGAGGTCATGTCGGATAAGGTCTCAAGTTTGGTGTTGATCGGGCATTGCAAACCTTGTGAAAATGTGTGGTGGTTTGAAATCCCATTCAGTTCAATGGGGCTTCTGACCGGATTTGAGCTTGGATTACAGCGCCACCTTTAGGCCGAATCGCACCAAATCGCTCAGCTGTCATCGGGGCCCCTCGGTGAAGAAGTGACCCAAATTTGGTGTCAATCGGAGCTGCGGTACTGGAGATATAAAATGCATGTAAGTCAATGGGAGTTTTTTGATATAGGATGAACAGCGCCACCGTTTGGCCGATTGGCACCAAATTTGACACAGGCCTTCGGGAAGTCCAGCCGCATAAGGTCCCCAAGTTTGGTGTTGATCGGGCATTCCAAACCTTGTGAAAAAGTGTGCTGGTTTGAAATCCCATTCATTTCAATGGGGCTTCTGACCAGTATTTGAGCTTCGATTACAGCGCCACCTTTTGGCCGAACTGCACCAAATTTTTGTGGTGTCATCAGGGCCCCATGGGTAACAATTGACCCAAATTTGGTGTCAATCGGATTTGTGGTTCTGGAGATATAAAATGAATGTAAGTCAATGGGAAATTTTAATTCGTGTTTAAGCTGCAATAACAGCGCCACCTATGGGCACATTAGGGTCCCCTTTGGTGCCTGGCATCAGGGGACCATGCTGAACAATTCGGCACTGGTTTCATGTCAATGTGACTTGTGGTTATAGAGGAACAAATTTTCTGGATTAAAGAGCGCCACCTAGGGGCCAGCTGCACCAAATTTTGCACAGGCCCTCAGGGGCCCATCCCAACTGAGTGGTCCAAGTTTGGTGTCGATCGGCCATTCCAAACCGAAGTTATGACCTCACTTCCTGTTAGTAGCGTTTTCGCAAACGTTTGTTAGCGTATAATTGCGCCAGTTTTTGTTGGATCAAAATTTCCTCTACAAACTTTGTAGAGCTTGGTCCAGAGATTATCCGTGCCAAGTTTCGTGGCGATCGGACTTGCGGCTTCGGAGGAGTTGATTAAAATAGGTTTTCAGTTTTCGCGATGTAGCTCGAAAAAGTTTAGGCGGAAATGGGCGTGGCCTATACCAGGAGATTCAGCTCGATCCCCGAACGCGTGGATATAAGGTTTTGGTATACGCCTTCGTAGTCGGGAGGTCCAAGCCCAAACGCGTTGACCTTGCTTACAGCGCCCCTAGCGGTAGAAGTGTGCGGATTTTTGCGGCTGAGTTACGTGCAGTGAATGTGACGTACCCTGTGAGTTTCGCGTCCCTAGCAGTTACAGCGTATGCTGCAGTATGCGTTTTATTCACGGAAGAAGAATAATAATAATAAAACTAACGAAACAATAGGGTTCCCGCCACTTGGTATGGGAACCGCGTTGCCTACAACGCGGTTCCAGCCACCGGCTTGGACCCCTAATTAGAACCTACGAACAATAGGGTCCAGCCACTCGTAAGCCGCGCGTTGCAAGCTGGTCCCTGCCCGCTGAGTTGGCCCTAACTGGACTGCGAGCAGCTGTGAGCGCAAGCCACGTTGACAGTCGCCTTAGCTCCGAAGTGATGAGGTCACCGCGTCAGCTGAGGTCCCGAGTCAGGCCTCGAAGCCGACTCGAACTGGTGAAATGCTGCGTGTTTGAAAATGCCATTGAAATGAATGGGCTTAGCGACGGCGTTTGAGCTTCGATTACGGCGTCAGCCTTTTGGCCGAATCGCGACCAAATCGCTCAGCTGTCATCGGGGCCCTCGGTGAAGAAGTGACCCAAATTTGGTGTCGATCGGAGCTTGCGGTAGTGGAGATATAAAATGCATGCAAGTGAATGGGAGTTATTTCATATGTGATGAACAGCGCCACCGCTTTGGCGATTGGCACCAAATTTGACACAGGCCTTCGGGAGGTCATGTCGCATAAGGTCCCTAAGTTTGGTGTTGATCGGCCATTCCAAACCTTGTGAGAAAAGTGTGCTGGTTTGAAATCCCATTCATTTCAATGGGGCTCTGACCGGATTTGAGCTTCGATTACAGCGCCACCTTTAGGCCGATCTGCACCAAATTTTTGTGGTATCATCAGGGCCCCATGGGTAACAATTGACCCAAATTTGGTGTCATTCGGACCTGCGGTTCTGGAGATATAAAATGAATGTATGTCAATGGGAAAAAATTTTTTGTCTTTAAGCTGCAATAACAGCGCCAACTATGGGCACATTAGGGTCCCCTTTGGTGCCTGGCATCAGGGGACCATGCTGAACAATTCGGCACTGGATTCATGTCAATGTGACCTTGTGGTTATGGAGGAACTAATTTTCTGGATTAAAGAGCGCCACCTAGGGGCCAGCTGCACCAAATTTTGCACAGGCCCTCAGGGGCCCATCCCAACTTAGTGGTCCAAGTTTGGTGTTGATCGGCCATTCCAAACCGAAGTTATGACCTTACTTCCTGTTAGTAGCGTTTTTCGCAAACGTTTGTTAGCGTATAATTGCGCCAGTTGTTTGTCGGATCAAAATTTCCTCTGCAAACTTTGTAGAGCTCGGTCCAGAGATTATCCGTGCCAAGTTTCGTGGCGATCGGACTTGCGGCTTCGGAGGAGTTAATTAAAATAGGTTTTCAGTTTTCGCGATGTAGCTCGACTAAAAGTTTAGGCGGAAATGGGCGTGGCCTATACCAGGAGATTCAGCTCGATCCCCGAACGCGTGGATATAAGGTTTTGATATACTCCTTCGTAGTCGAGAGGTCCAAGCCCAAACGCGTTGACCTTGCTTACAGCGCCCCTAGCGGTAGAAGTGTGCGAATTTTTGCGCCTGAGTTACGTCGCAGTGAATGTGAACCTACCCTGTGAGTTTCGCGTCCCTAGCAGTTTACGGGGTATGCTGCAGTATGAGTTTTATGCACGAAGAAGAAAAAAATAATAATAACTAGAACTGGCGAAGCAGTTGTAAACGGGGTCCAAGCCACCCGGCTGCCAAGTCGCCCTCACGCGCTGTGAGGGCACGCTGAAGTCGTCCCAGCGCCCTGCCGACGTCCCGCGTAAGGTCCCTGAGTGAGGTCTCGACAGGCCAGCTCGAACCGAGTGAAATGCTGCGTGTTTGAAAATGCCATTGAAATGAATGGGCTTAGCGACGGCGTTTGAGATTCGATCATGGCGCCGCCTTTTGGCGAATTCGCACCAAATCGCTCAGCTGTCATCAGGGCCCCTTGGTGAAGAACTGACCCAAATTTGGTGTCAATCGGAGCTGCGGTAGTGGAGATATAAAATGCATGTAAGTCAATGGGAGTTATTTGATTTATGATGAACAGCGCCACCGTTTGGCCGATTGGCACCAAATTTGACACAGGCCTTCGGAGGTCATGTCGCATAAGGTCCCCAAGTTTGGTGTTGATTGGGCATTCCAAACCTTGTGAAAATGTGTGCTGGTTTGAAATCCCATTCATTTCAATGGGGCTTCTGACGGCATTTGAGGTTCGATTACAGCGCCGCCTTTTGGCCGAACTGCACCAAATTGTTATGGTATCATCAGGGCACCATGGGGAACAAATGACCCAAATTTGGTGTCAATCGGACCGGCGGTTCAGGAGATATAAAATGCATGTATGTGAATGGGAGTTTTTGATATATGATGAATAGCGCCACCGTTTGGCCGATTGACACCAAATTTTACACAGGCCTTCGGGAAGTCCAGCCGGATAAGGTCCTCAAGTTTGGTGTTGATCGGGCATTCCAAACCTTGTGAAAATGTGTGCTGGTTTGAAATCCCATTCATTTCAATGGGGCTTCTGACCGGATTTGAGCTTCGATTACAGCGCCACCTTTAGGCCGATCTGCACCAAATTTTTGTGGTATCATCAGGGCCCCATGGGTAACAATTGACCCAAATTTGGTGTCAATCGGACCTGCGGTTCTGGAGATATAAAATGAATGTAAGTCAATGGGATAAAATTTTTCGTGTTTAATCTGCAATAGCAGCGCCACCTATGGGCACATTAGGGTCCCCTTTGGTGCCTGGCATCAGGGGACCATGCTGAACAATTCGGCACTGGATTCATGTCAATGTGACTTGTGGTTATGGAGGAACTAATTTTCTGGATTAAAGAGCGCCACCTAGGGGCCAGCTGCACCAAATTTTGCACAGGCCCTCAGGGGCCCATCCCAACTGAGTGGTCCAAGTTTGGTGTCGATCGGCCATTCCAAACTGAAGTTATGACCTCACTTCCTGTTAGTAGCGTTTTTCGCAAACGTTTGTTAGCGTATAATTGCGCCAGTTTTTGTCGGATCAAAATTTCCTCTACAAACTTTGTCAGAGCTTGGTCCAGAGATTATCCGTGCCAAGTTTCGTGGCGATCGGACTTGTGGGTTCGGAGGAGTTACAGTTAAAGTAGGTTTTCAGTTTTCGCGATGTAGCTCACTAAAAGTTTAGGCGGAAATGGGCGTGGCCTATACCAGGAGATTCAGCTCGATCCCCGAACGCGTGGATATAAGGTTTTGATATATGCCTTCGTAGTCGAGAGGTCCAAGCCCAAACGCGTTGACCTTGCTTACAGCGCCCCTAGCGGTAGAAGTTTGCGAATTTTGCGCCTGAGTTACGTGCAGTGAATGTGACCTACCCTGTGAGTTTCACGTCCCTAGCATTTACGGGGTATGCTGCAGTATGAGTTTTATGCACGGAAGAAAAAAAATAATAATAATAAAAATAAAAAATCGAGTAAAACAATAGGGTTCCATGCCACTGCGTGGTATGGCCCCGCGATGCCTTGCAATCGCGGGTTCCATGCCCACTTCGGGCTTGGACCCCTAATAATAATAATAATAAAAATAAAAATCCGAGTAAAAACAATAGGGTTCCCAGCCACTTCGTGGTATGGGAACCGCGTTGCCTTGCAAACGCGGGTTCCCAGCCCACTTCGGGCTTGGACCCCTAATAATAAAGTAAATGGTATTTCAAAATTGTAAACAATTGAGTTGTGGTTCACTGTGATAAATACATTTATAGTATATTGTTACTTCAACAATATTTTATCGTAGACACGTCAATTGTATAGTTTTAAGGCAGTTTGGTAATATTGATGTACCCTATATATCAGAGTTTAGTGGCAAATGTCACCACCTAGTGGCATAATGAAGAAACAGTGATTGAAAGAGAAAATGGTGGATTTGTATTTTTTTGCCTAATATGGAAACATCTTCCATGGGTAGCCATACAGGTATTCAATCTGAAAACATTTTTAAGTGGGCACTAATTGCAATATGTTTGTCTGTTGATATTATGTATGGCTTTGTTCAGTAAATGACTAACAAAAGTATGAAATTCCATATAATGGTAATTTCACATTTCGAAAACATGCTGTCCACCAAGTCTGTTATGCTTATGCTGGAATGTATTGAAAAGCAGGCAAAAAGGCTGGTGAACAGTAAGTGAGGCAGGTTGTACGTTCAGAAACGAAGGAGCTAAAAGCAACTTAGGAGGTAAGGCAGCAGGCAGGATCAGTGGTTTGGGGCTGGATCAATGAGGAAATGGTAAGTAATGTAAAAGGATTAACCTCAAACTTCCCACTTAAAAATGTTTTTTATTAAACAAATATAAGAGGGAAATAATGAAGAGACCTTTTAATTATCTTAATTGAAAGACTAGTGAAAGAAATGTAATCACTGACCACACATAATAAAGACAACACAATATTACTGTATTTTAAATAAAAAAGGAGATTTATTACTATCTGTTATTGTGTAGTAGTTATATGTATCAGAGTCAGTGGTTTGAGGAGCGAGAACATTTTGGTGATAATTAGTAATTGTAAGAGCAGAGCGTAGTGGCTGCTTTGCATGTAAAATGAGGGAATAATGGCGAAAAAAGTGGCACATGGGCCCGTGTGAGTGATAAATGTTGAAAGGCAACCTTCAAAATTTATGGGGGGAGTACCCCCAGAGCCCCAAGTTCATGTTGTTGCAGTTTTGCTATATTAGGCTATTTGATTTAGACCCAATATTCTAATTAAGCAGATATGACAGTCAGGCAGGATTTACATCACAGTAAGTAGTGTTGCTTTGTTGTGCCATGTGTAAGTAGATTATGTTTACTATTGCTTTAATGCTTGGTGGAGGTGAGGTGAGGGAAAATGTCCTTTGTTTGAAAATCCCATTAAAATGAAGGGGATATTAGAGCTTTGATTATAGCGCCACCTTTAGGCCGAATTCTACGAAATTGTTCAGGTGTCATCAGGGCCCCATGGGGAACAATTGACCCCCATTTGGTGTCAATCGGACCAGCGGTTCTGGAGATCTAAAATGCATGCATGTGAATGGGAGTTTTTTTCAGATATGATGAAGACGCCACCATTTGGCCGATTGACACCAAATTTGACACAGGCCTTCGGGAAGTCCAGCCGCATAAAGTCTCCAAGTTTGGTGTTGATCGGGCATTCCAAGCCTTGTGAAAATGTGTGCTGGTTTGAAATCCCATTCATTTCAATGGGGTTTCTGACGACATTTCAGCTTCGATTGTAGCGCCACCTTTAGGGCGAACTGCACCAAATTTTTGTGGTGTCATCAGGACCCCATGGGGAACAATTGACCCAAATTTGGTGTCAATCGGAGCTGCGGTTCTGGAGATATAAAATTAATGTAAGTCAATGGGGAAAAAAATTTTCGTCTTTAAGCTGCAATAGCAGCGCCACCTATGGGCACATTAGGGTCCCCTTTGGTGCCTGGCATCAGGGGACCATGCTGAACAATTCGGCACTGGATTCCTGTCAATGTGACTTGTGGTTATGGAGGAACAAATTTTCTGGATTAAAGAGCGCCACCTAGGGGCCAGCTGCACCAAACTTTGCACAGGCCCTCAGGGGCCCATCCCAAGTGAGTGGTCCAAGTTTGGTGTCGATCGGCCATTCCAATCCGAAGTTATGCCCTCACTTCCTGTTAATAGCGTTTTTCGCAAATGTTTGTTAGCGTATAATTGCGACAGTTTTTGTCGGATCAAAATTTCCTACACAAACTTTGTAGAGCTCGGTCCAGAGATTATCCGTGGCAAGTTTCGTGGCGATCGGACTTGCGGCTTCGGAGGAGATGATTTCGGGCGGTGCTTCAGTTTTCGCGATGTAGCTCGAAAAAAGTTTAGGCGGAAATGGGCGTGGCCTATACCAGGAGATTCAGCTGGATCCCCCGAACGCGTGGATATAAGGTTTTTGATATACGCCTTCGTATATGAGAGATCCAAGCCCAAACGCGTTGACCTTCCGTATAGCGCCCCCTAGCTGTAGAAGTGTGCGAGTTTTTTGCCTGAGTTACTCTTGGGGCTGTGAAGCTACGTTGAGAGTTGCGCGTTTCTAGGACTTACAGCGACCGCTGCAGTATGCGTTTATGCACGGAAGAAAAAAATAATAATAACTAGAACTGCGAGCAGTTGTAAACGGGTCCAAGCCACCCGGCGCCAGTCGCCTCGCCCGCTGAGTGTGCTGAAGTCGTCCCGAGCCCGCCGACGTCCCGCGTGAGGTCCCCAAGTGAGGTCTCGAAAGGTCAGCTCGAACCGGTGATGGCGCGGCGTGTTTGAAAATGCCATTGAAATGAATGGGCTTAGCGACGGCGTTAGAGCTTCGACACGGGCGCCGCTTTTGGCCGAATCGCACCAAATCGCTCAGCTGTCATCGGGCCCCTCGGTGAAGAAGTTACCCAAATTTGGTGTCATTCGAGTTGCGGTAGTGGAGATATAAAATGCATGCAAGTGAATGGGAGTTATTTCATATGTGATGAACAGCGCCACCGTTTGGCGATTGGCACCAAATTTGACACAGGCCTTCGGAGGTCATGTCGCATAAGGTCCCCAAGTTTGGTGTTGATCGGCCATTCCAAACCTTGTGAAAAAGTGTGCTGGTTTGAAATCCCATTCATTTCAATGGGGCTTCTGACCGATTTGAGCTTCGATTACAGCGCCACCTTTAGGCCGATCTGCACCAAATTTTTGTGGTATCATCAGGGCCCCATGGGTAAGCAATTGACCCAAATTTGGTGTCATTCGGACCTGCGGTTCTGGAGATATAAAATGAATGTATGTCAATGGGAAAAATTTTTGTCTTTAAGCTGCAATAACAGCGCCAACTATGGCACATTAGGGTCCCCTTGGTGCCTGGCATCAGGGACGATGTTGAACAATTCGGCACTGGACTCATGTCAATGTGCCTTGTGGTTATGGAGGAACTAATTTTCTGGATTAAAGAGCGCCACCTAGGCCAGCTGCACCAAATTTTGCACAGGCCCTCAGGGCCCATCCCAACTTAGTGGTCCAAGTTTGGTGTCGATCGGCCATTCCAAACTGAAGTTATGACCTTACTTCCTGTTAGTAGCGTTTTCGCAAACGTTTGTTAGCGTATAATCGCGCCATTGTTTGTCGGATCAAAATTTCCTCTGCAAACTTTGTAGAGCTCGGTCCAGAGATTATCCGTGCCAAGTTTCGTGGCGATCGTACTTGTGGGTTCGGAGGAGTTAAGTAAAATAGGTTTTTCAGTTTTCGCGATGTAGCTCACTAAAAGTTTAGGCGGAAATGGGCGTGGCCTATACCAGGAGATTCAGGTCGATCCCCCGAACGCGTGGATATAAGGTTTTTGATATATTCGACTTCGTATGTCGAGAGTTCCAGAGCGTCAAACGTTGACCTTGCTTAGCAGCGCCCCTAGCGGTAGAAGTTTGCGAATTTTTGCGCCTGAGTTACGTGCAGTGAATGTGACCTACCCTGTGAGTTTCAGCGTCCCTAGCATTTACGGGGTATGCTGCAGTATGAGTTTTATGCACGGAAGAAAAAAATAATAATAACTAGAACTGCGAAGCAGTTGTAAACGGGTCCAAGCCACCTGTTGCCAGTCGCCCCTCGCCGCTGGAGGGCTGCTGAAGTCGTCCCGGCGCCCGCCGACGTCCCGCGTGAGGTCCCCGAAGTGAGGTCCCGACGGGCCGCTCGAACCGAGGTGAAACGCGGCGTGTTTGAAAATGCCATTGAAATGAATGGGCTTAGCGACGCTTTGAGCTTACGGCGCCGCTTTTGGCCGAATCGCACCAAATCGCTCAGCTGTCATCAGGGCCCCTTGGTGAAGAAGTGACCCAAATTTTGTGTAAATCGGAGCTGCGGTATGTGGAGATATAAAATGCATGTAAGTCAATGGGAGTTTTTGATATATGATGAACAGCGCCACCGTTTGGCCGATTGGCACCAAATTTGACACAGGCCTTCAGGAGGTCATGTCGGAAAAGGTCCCCAAGTTTGGTGTTGATCGGCCATTCCAAAGCTTGTGAAAAAGTGTGCTGGTTTGAAATCCCATTCATTTCAATGGGGCTTCTGACGGCATTTGAGCTTCGATTGCAGCGCCACCTTTAGGCCGATCTACACCAAATTTTTATGGTATCATCAGGGCCCCATGGGTAACGATTTGACCCAAATTTGGTGTCAATCGGACCTGCGGTTCTGGAGATATAAAATGAATGTAAGTGAATGGGAAAAAAAATTTGTGTTTAAGCTGCAATAACAGCGCCACCTATGGGCACATTAGGGTCCCCTTTGGTGCCTGGCATCAGGGACCATGCTGAACAATTCGGCACTGGATTCATGTCAATGTGACTTGTGGTTATGGAGGAACTAATTTTCTGGATTAAAGAGCGCCACCTAGGGGCCAGCCACACAAAATTTTGCACAGGCCCTCAGGGTCCCATCCCAACTGAGTGTTCCAAGTTTGGTGTCGATCGGCCATTCCAACCAGAAGTTATGCCCTCACTTCCTGTTAGTAGCGTTTTCGCAAACGTTTGTTAGCGTATAATTGCGACAGTTTTTTGTCAGATCAAAATTCCTCTACAAACTTTGTAGAGCTCGGTCCAGAGATTATCCGTGCCAAGTTTCGTGGTCGATCGGACTTGCGGCTTCGGAGGAGTTAATTAAAATAGGTTTTTCAGTTTTCGCGATGTAGCTCGAAAAAAGTTTAGGCGGAAATGGGCGTGGCCTATACCAGGAGATTCAGCTGGATCCCCGAACGCGTGGATATAAGGTTTGTGATATACGCCTTTAGTAGTCGGGAGTTCCAAGCCCAAACGCGTTGACCTGTGCTTACAGCGCCCCTAGCGGTAGAAGTGTGCGAATTTTTTGGGTCTGAGTTACGTGCAGTGAATGTGACGCTACCCTGTGAGTTTCGCGTTCCTAGGAGTTACAGCGTATCGCTGCAGTATGCGTTTATGCACGGAAGAAAAAATAATAATAAATAAAAATCTTAGCGAAACAATAGGGTTCCCAGCCACTGCTGGTATGGGAACCGCTGTTACTAGTAACGCGGGTTCCCAGCCCACTTCGGGCTTGGACCCCTAATAATAAAAGCGAACGAAAACAATAGGGTTCCTCGCCACCGCTGGTACAGGCAACCGCGATGCTTTACATACGCGGGTTCCCAGCCCACTCGGGCTTGGACCCCTAATAATAAAAATCGAAGCGAAACAATAGGGTTCCCCGCCACTGCGGTATCGGAACCGCTGCTACAGCAGCGGGTTCCCAGCCCACTCGGGCTTGGACCCTAATAAAAGCGAACGATACAATAGGGTTCCCAGCCACTGTGGTATGGGAACCGCTGCTTACAACGCGGGTTCCCAGCCACCGGCTTGGACCCCTAATAAAAGCGAACGATTACAATAGGGTTCCATGCCACTGTGGTATGGCCCCGCTGATGCCTTGTAATCGCGGGTTCCATGCCCACTTCGGGCTTGGACCCCTAAAAAATCTTAGCGAAAACAATAGGGTTCCTGCACCGCTGGTACAGGGAACCGCGATGCCTTGCATTCAGCGGTTCCCAGCTCACTCGGGCTTGGACCCCTAATAACTAGAACTGCGAAGCAGTTGTAAACGGGTCCAAGCCACCTGTCGCCAGTCGCCTCACGCCTGCGAGGGCGCTGAAGTCGTCCCGGCGCACCGCCGACGTCCCGCTGTGAGGTCCCCGAAGCGAGGTCTCGACGGGCCGCTCCGAACCGAGGCGAAATGCGGCGTGTTTAAAAATGCCATTGAAATGAATGGGCTTAGCCACAGCGTTTGAGCTTTGATTACGGCGCCGCCTTTTGGCTGAACTGCACCAAGTCGCTCAGGTGTCATCAGGGCCCCACGGGGAAGAACTGACCCAAATTTGGTGTAAATCGGAGCTGCGGTAGTGGAGATATAAAATGCATGTAAGTGAATGGGAGTTTTTTTGATATATGATGAACAGCGCCACCGTTTGGCCGATTGGTACCAAATTTGACACAGGCCTTCGGGAAGTCTAGCCGCATAAGGTCCCCAAGTTTGGTGTTGATCGGGCATTCCAAACCTTATCAAAATGTGTGCTGGTTTGAAATCCCATTCATTTCAATGGGGCTTCTGACCGGCTTTGAGCTTCGATTACAGCGGCAGCTTTTGGCCGATCTGCACCAAATGTTTGTGGTATCATCAGGGCCCCTCGGTGAAGAAGTGACCCAAATTTGGTGTCGATCGCAGCTGCGGTAGTGGAGATATAAAATGCATGTAAGTGAATGGGGTTTTTTTTAATATATGATGAACAGCGCCACCGTTTGGCCGATTGGCACCAAATTTGACACAGGCCTTCGGGAAGTCCAGCCGCATAAGGTCCCCAAGTTTGGTGTTGATCGGGCATTTCAAACCTTGTTAAAATGTGTGCTGGTTTGAAATCCCATTCATTTCAATGGGGCTTCTGACCGGCTTTGAGCTTCGATTACAGCGCCACCTTTAGTCCGATCTGCACCAAATTTTTGTGGTATCATCAGGGCCCCATGGGGAACAATTGACCCAAATTTGGTGTCAATCGGATTTGTGGTTATGGAGATATAAATTGCATGTAAGTCAATGGGATGAATTTTTTCGTCTTTAATCTGCAATAGCAGCGCCACCTATGGGCACATTAGGGTCCCCTTCGGTGCCTGGCATCAGGGGACCATGCTGAACAATTTGGCACTGGATTCATGTGAATGTGACTTGTGGTTATAGAGGAACAAATTTTCTGGATTAAAGAGCGCCACCTAGGGGCCAGCTGCACCAAATTTTGCACAGAACCCTCAGGGGCCCATCCCAAGTAAGTGGTCCAAATTTGGTGTTGATTGGCCATTCCAATCAGGAGTTATGACCTCACTTCCTGTTAGTAGCGTTTTTCGCAAATCTTTGTTAGCGTGTAATCGCGCCATTTTTAGTCGGATCAAAATTCTGTACACAAAATTTGTAGAGCTCGGTCCAGAGATTATCCGTGCCATGTTTCGTGATCGATCGGACTTGCGGTTTGGGAGGAGATGATTTTGGTGGGTTTCAGTTTTCGCATGTAGCTCGAAAAAAAGTCTAGGCGGAAATGGGCGTGGCCTATACCAGGAGATTCAGCTCGATCCCCCGAACGCGTGGATATAAGGTTTTTGATATACGCCTTCGTAGTCGAGAGGTCCAAGCCAAAACGCGTTGACCTTGCGTATAGCGCCCCCTAGCGGTGGAAGTGTGCGAATTTTTGCGCCTGAGGTACTCTTGAGGCCGCGAACCTACCTTGTGAGTTTCGCGTCCCTAGCATTTACGGGGTATGCTGCAGTATGAGTTTTATGCACGGAAGAATAAAAATAATAAAAACTAGAACTGCGAGCAGTTGTAAACGGAGTCCAAGCCCCCCGGCGCCAGTCGCCCCCCTCGCCCCGCGGAGGGCGCGCGAGTCGTCCCGGGCCCGCCATGATTAATTGTGCCATAATCACGGGCCCCAGAGCCAAGACGGGGCCTGTGGAGCAGAAAAGACCATAGTTGTAAAATGAAAGTGGCTTGCGGTTATGGAGATCTGAAATGAATGTAAGTCAATGGGAATTTTTTTGGGGTAGTGCCAACTAGCGGCTAACTGCCCCAAATTTTGCACAGACCTTCGGGAGGTCATGGTGGATAAGGTCTCCAAGTTTGGTGTTGATCGGCCATTCCAAGCCTGAGATATGTTATACTTTGTGTTTTTAGCGCTTTTGCAAATATTTGTTAGACTGTAATTCGGCCGCTTTTTGTCGGATCAAAATTCCCTCTACAAACTTTCTTCGGCTCGGTCCAGAGATGGTCTGTGCAAAGTTTCGTGTCTATCGGACTTGCGGCTTCGAGGAGTTAATTAAAATAGGTTTTTTAGTTTTTGTGATATCGCAAAATGAAATCGTCATCGCACAGAGGCGTGTCCTATACCGTCGGAATCGTCAGAATCCCCCAAACACGTAGACATAAGATTTAGGAATGTGCGATGTAGTTTGCCGTAGTTATGAGGCTAAATGTGCTTTGGTTGAAATTCCCATTGAAATGAATGGCGCATTTGCGCTTAGATTACAGCGCCACCTTTAGGCTGAAGTTGACCAAATTTTTGTGGTGTCATCAGGGCCTCATCAGAAACAATTGACCCAAATTTGGTTAGAATCAGACTTGTGGTTATGGAGATATGAGATGAATGTAAGTCAATGGGAATTTTTTTGGGTAGCGCCAACTAGCGGCGAAATGAACCAAATTTTGCAGAGGCCTTCTAGGGGGCAGGGCAGATAAGGTCCTCAAGTTTTGTGTTGATCGGCCTTTCCAAGCCAGAGTTATGTTATACTTTGTGTTTTTAGCGTTTTCGCAAATATTAGTTAGCCTGTAATTCGGCCGTTTTTTGTCGAATCAAAATTCCCTCTACAAACTTTCTTCAGCTTGGTCCAGAGACGGTCTGTGCAAAGTTTCGTGTCGATCGGACTTGCGGCTTCGGAGGAGTTAATTAAAATAGGTTTTCCATTTTTGCGATTTCGCAAAATGAAATAGTCATCGAACAGAAGCGTGTCCTATACCGTCAGAATCGGCAGAATCCCCAAACACGTAGACATATAACTTATGAATGTGCGATGTATTAGCTCAGTAGTTATGAGGCAAAATGTGCTTTGGTTGAAAATCCCATTGAAATGAATGGGGCATTTGAGCTTATATTGCAGCGCCACCGTTAGGCCGAACTGCACCAAATTTTTGTGGTGTCATCAGGGGCCCATGGGTAACAATTGACCCAAATTTGGTGTCAATCGGATTTGTGGTTATGGAGATATAAAATGAATGTAAGTCAATGGGATTTTTGAAATTTGCAATAACAGCGCCACCTATGGGCACATTAGGTTCCCCTTTGGTGCCTGGCATCAGGGGACCATGCTGAACAATTTGGCACTGGATTCATGTCAATGTGACTTGCGGTTATAGAGGAACTAATTTTCTGGATTAAAGAGCGCCACCTAGGGGCGAGTTGCACCAAATTTTGCACAGTCCCCAGGGTGACGTCCCAAATGAGTGGTCCAAATTTGGTGTCGATCGGCCATTCCAATCCGAAGTTATGCCCTCACTTCCTGTTAATAGCGTTCTGCGAAACGCTTGTTAGCGTGATAATTGCGCCATTTATTGTCGGACCAAAATTCCTCTACAAACTTTGTAGAGCTCGGTCCAGAGATCATCCGTGCCAAGTTTCGTGGTCGATCGGACTTGGCGGCTTCGGAGGAGTTAATTAAAATAGGTTTTTCAGTTTTCGCGACGTAGCTCGAAAAAAGTTTAGGCGGAAATGGGCGTGGCCTATACCAGGAGATTCGGCTGGATCCCCCGAACGCGTGGATATAAGGTTTTTGATATACGCCCTCGTAGTCGAGAGATCCAAGCCCAAACGCGTTGACCTTGCGTATAGCGCCCCTAGCGATAGAAGTGTGCGAATTTTGCGCCTGAGGTCATCGACAAAGACGTGACCTACCTTGTGAGTTTCAGCGTCCCTAGCAGTTACGGGTATGCTGCAGTATGCGTTTTGTTCAAGAAGAATAAAAATAATAAAAGCGAACGAAACAATAGGTTCCCAGCCACTGCGGTATGGGAACCGCTGTACTGCAAACGCGGTTCCCAGCCCACTTCGGGCTTGGACCCCTAATAATAAAAATCAGTAAAACAATAGGTTCCATGCCACTGCGGTATGGCCCCGCGATGCCTGTAATCGGGTTCCATGCCCACCGGCTTGGACCCTAATAAAATCCTAACGAAAACAATAGGTTCCTGCACGCTGGTACAGGGAACCGCGATGCCTTGCATTCGCGGTTCCCAGCCCACTCGGCTTGGACCCTAATAACTAGAACTGCGAAGCAGTTGTAAACGGGTCCAAGCCACCTGTCGCCAGTCGCCTCGCCCGCTGAGGGCGCTGAAGTCGTCCCGGCGCTCGCCGACGTCCCGCGTGAGGTCCCCGAAGTCAGGTCTCGACGGGTCAATCCGAACCGAGGCTGAAACGCGGCGTGTTTGAAAATGCCATTGAAACGAATGGGCTCAGCGACGGCGTTTGAGCTTCGATACGGTGCCGCCTTTGGCCGAATCGCACCAAATTGCTCAGCTGTCATCAGGGCCCCACGGGAAGAAGTGACCCAAATTTGGCGTTGATCGGAGCTGCGGTAGTGGAGATATAAAATGCATGTAAGTGAATGGGCGTTGTTTTTCTATATGATGGACAGCGCCATCGCTTGGCCGATTGGCACCAAATTTGACACAGGCCTTCGGAGGTCATAGTCGGATAAGGTCCCCAAGTTTGGTGTTGATCGGGCATTCCAAACCTTATGAAAATGTGTGCTGGTTTGAAATCCCATTCATTTCAATGGGGCTTCTGACCGGCTTTGAGCTTCGATTACAGCGCCAGCTTTTGGCCGATCTGCACCAAATTTTTGTGGTATCATCAGGGCCCCATGGGGAACAAATGACCCAAATTTGGTGTCAATCGGACCGGCGGTTCTGGAGATATAAAATGCATGTATGTGAATGGGAGTTTTTAAGATATGATGAAGAGCGCCACCGTTTGGCCGATTGACACCAAATTTGACACAGGCCTTCGGAAGTCCAGCCGCATAAGGTCCCCAAGTTTGGTGTTGATCGGCCATTCCAAACCTTGTGAAAAAGTGTGCTGGTTTGAAATCCCATTCATTTCAATGGGGCTTCTGACCGATTTGAGCTTCGATTACAGCGCCACCTTTAGGCCGATCTGCACGAAATTTTTGTGGTATCATCAGGGCCCCATGGGGAACAATTGACCCAAATTTGGTGTCAATCGGATTTGTGGTTATGGAGATATAAATTGCATGTAAGTCAATGGGATGAATTTTTTCGTCTTTAATCTGCAATAGCAGCGCCACCTATGGGCACATTAGGGTCCCCTTCGGTGCCTGGCATCAGGGGACCATGCTGAACAATTCGGCACTGGTTTCATGTCAATGTGACTTGTGGTTATGGAGGAACTAATTTTCTGGATTAAAGAGCGCCACCTAGGGGCCAGTTGCACCAAATTTTGCACAGGCCGTCAGGGGGCGTCCCTAACTGAGTGGTCCAAGTTTGGTGTCGATCGGCCATTCCAAACCAGAAGTTATGCCCTCACTTCCTGTTAGTAGCTGCTCGCAAATGTTTGTTAGCGTATAATTGCGCCAATTTTTGTCGATATCAAAATTCCCTCTACAAACTTTGTAGAGCTCGGTCCAGAGATTATCCGTGCTAAGTTTCGTGGCGATCGGACTTGCGGTTCGGAGGAGATGATTTTGGGTGGAGTTTCAGTTTTCGCGATGTAGCTCGAAAAAGTTTAGGCGGAAATGGGCGTGGCCTATACCAGGAGATTCAGCTCGATCCCCGAACGCGTGGATATAAGGTTTTGATATACGCCTTCGTAGTCGGGAGATCCAAGGCCAAACGCGTTGACCTTGCTTATAGCGCCCCTAGCGGTAGAAGTGTGCGGATTTTGCGCCTGAGTTACTCTTGGGGCTGTGAAGCTACGCTGAGAGTTGCGCGTTTCTAGGAGTTACAGCGACCGCTGCAGTATGCGTTTATGCACGGAAGAAAAAAATAATAATAATAAAAATCCTAACGAAAACAATAGGGTTCCCACGCATCGCTGGTACTGGGAACCGCGATGCCTGTAACGCGGTTCCCAACCCACTCGAGCTTGGACCCCTAAAATCTTAGCGAAAACAATAGGGTTCCTGCACCGCTGGTACAGGAACCGCGATGCTTTACATTCGCGTTCCCAGCCACTCGAGCTTGGACCCTAACTAGAACTGCGAGCAGTTGTAAACGGGTCCAAGCCACCTGTCGCCAGTCGCCTCTTCGCCTCGCTGAGGGCGCTGAAGTCGTCCCGGCCCACCGACGTCCCGCTGTAAGGTCCCCGAAGTCAGGCCTCGAAAGGCCACTCGAACCGAGAATGGCACGGCGTGTTTGAAAATGCCATTGAAATGAATGGGCTTAGCGACGGCGCTTGAGCTTCGATCACGGCGCCGCTTTTGGCCAAAACGCACCAAATCGCTCAGCTGTCATCAGGGCCCCTCGGTGAAGAAGTGACCCAAATTTGGTGTAAATCGGAGCTGCGGTACTGGAGATATAAAATGAATGTAAGTCAATGGGAATTTTTTTGGGTAGCGCCAACTAGTGGCTAACTGCACCAAATTTTGCACTGGCGTTCTAGGGGCAGGGGAGACAAGATCACCAAGTTTGGTGTTGATCGGCCACTCCTAACCTAAGATCTGCCATCACTTCCTTTAGTAGCGTGCTGCAAACGCTTGTTAGCGTATCATTGCGACATTTTTAGTCAGATCAAAATTCTGTACACAAAATTTGTAGAGCTCGGTCCAGAGATTATCTGTGCCAAGTTTCGTGTTGATAGGACTTGTGGCTTCGGAGGAGATGATTTCAGCCGGCTTGTCAGTTTTTGCGATTTTGCGCGAAAAGGGTTAGGCGGAAATGGGCGTGGCCTACATCACGTGATTCAGCGCAATCCCCCAAACGCGGAGACATAAGATTTATGAATGTGCGATGTAGTTGGCCTTAGTTATGAAGAAAAATGTACTTTGTTCTAAAATCCCATTGAAATGAATGGGGCATTTGAGCTTCGATTACAGCGCCACCTTTTGGCCGAACTGCACCAAATTTTTGTGGCATCATCAGGGCCCCATGGGTAACAATTGACCAAAATTTGGCGTCAATCGGAGCTGCGGTAGTGGAGATATAAAATGAATGTAAGTCAATGGGATTTTTTTGGGTAGCGCCAACTAGCGGCTAAGTGCACCAAATTTTGCACTGGCGTTGTATGGGGCAGGGGAGACAAGGTCACCAAGTTTGGTGTTGATCGGCCACTCCTAACCTGGGATCTGACATCACTTCCTTTTATTAGCGTTTTTCGCAAATATTTGTTAGCGTAAAATTGCGACATTTTTTGTCGTATCAAAATTCCCTCTACAAACTTTGTAGAGCTCGGTCCAGAGATTATCCGTGCCAAGTTTCGTGGTCGATCGGACTTGGCGGCTTCGGAGGAGATGATTTCAACCGGCTTGTCAGTTTTGCGATTTTGCGCGAAAAAGGTAAGGCGGAAATGGGCGTGGCCTACATCACGTGATTCAGCTCAATCACCCGAACGAGTAGACATAAGATTTATGAATGTGCGATGTAGTTGGCCTTAGTTATGAAGAAAAATGTACTTTGTTTGAAAATCCCATTGAAATGAATGGGGCATTTGAGCTTCGATTACAGCGCCACCTTTGGCCGATCTGCACCAAATTGTTGTGGTATCATCAGGGCCCCATAGGTAACAATTGACCCAAATTTGGTGTCAATCGGATTTGTGGTTATGGAGATATAAATTGCATGTAAGTCAATGGGATTTTTGAAAACATTTTTAATTTGCAATAACAGCGCCACCTATGGGCACATTAGGTTCCCCTTTGGTGCCTGGCATCAGGGACCATGCTGAACAATTTGGCACTGGTTTCATGTCAATGTGACTTGTGGTTATAGAGGAACTAATTTTCTGGATTAAAGAGCGCCACCTAGGGGAGAGTTGCACCAAATTTTGCACAGGCCCTCAGGGGGGCGTTACAAATTAGTGGTCCAAGTTTGGTGTGGATCGACCATTCCAATCCGAAGTTATGCCCTCACTTCCTGTTAGTAGCTGCTGCAAATATTTGTTAGCGTATAATTGCGACATTTTTAGTCGTATCAAAATTCCCTCTACAAAATTTGTAGAGCTCGGTCCAGAGATTATCCGTGCCAAGTTTCGTGTCGATCGGACTTGCGGCTTCGGAGGAGATGATTTTGGCCGGCTTGTCAGTTTTCGCGATGTAGCGAAAAAAAAGTCCAGGCGGAAATGGGCGTGGCCTATACCAGGAGATTCAGCACGATCCCCCGAACGCGTGGATATAAGGTTTTTGATATCCGCCTTCATAGTGGGGAGTTCCAAGCCCAAACGCATTGACCTTGCTTATAGCGCCCCCTAGCAGTAGAAGTGTGCGAATTTTTGCGCCTGAGGTCATTGACAAAGACGTGACCTACCTTGTGAGTTTCGAGTGTGTAGCACTTACGGTCTAGGGCCGCAGTATCGGTTTTCTTCACGGAAGAATAATAATAAAAACCAGAACGATTACAATAGGGTTCCCAGCCACTTCGTGGTATGGGAACCGCGTTGCCTTGCAATCGCGGGTTCCCAGCCCACTTCGGGCTTGGACCCCTAATAATTGTAATGAAAATAAATACTTATTTATTTGGCCCAGAAAGCTAATGGGGACATAGTGGGAGCAGCTAGAGCCACTAACTACCATACTCTGCTCTTTATTGTCAAAAGGGACAAACGTTGTACACACACACACAGGCTAAGTATTTTTTTGTTTAACCAGACACAGTCGTTATACAGCTCCTCATCAATGCCACCAGACTCCCTTGACAAAAAAGTCTGACAAAAAACTGAGAAAATTTTACCTCTCTGGTCGTCTGCTGCCTCGATCAGTTTGTTTTTGTAATTGTGTGAGTTTGGTGTTTTTAACCCTTTAAAACAACAAATTCATCAATAACACAAACAAAAACACAAAAGTCACACAACAGCACAGAGTAAACGACCAAGGCAGCAGTAGACCAGCAACTCCCACGTTATGCAAGGTACAATTATAGTTTTTCTCAAGAGAGTCTGGTGGCTTTGACAAGAGCAATACATGGCAATAAAAATGATCTCACTCTTTAAAAAAGTTAGACAAATATACTAACAGTTTCAGCCTTGTCAAAAACAAGCACTTTGGTGTACAATGATGATGACGGTGCACAATTGCCTGTAAGTATTACAGGGTGTTATCCTTTACTGCTGCTGACTACAGTTTCAATTAAAAAAAAATGCTCCCAATTAGTCACAGAGACACAAATAGTGGGACATGGGAAATGGGAACATAGGATCTAGGTTGAAAAATACTGAACTCGGCCTTTAAGGAATAAACTTGGTAATACTCTGTATCTTTGTGACTGTCAACAAATGCAATGAATAGACTAAAAATGTGTCAATACTTTCCGACTTCCCTATCCTGTTGTGCCTCTCAGCCCCTTAGCCTGTGCATTTCCTACTGAAGATGTAAATCTTTAAACACAAATACTAGCTATATAGGTAATAGCGCGTGGTTGAGGACTACTTTAAGCAGTTAATTTGTTTTTTATAGCAGCAGAATGGTGTATGTGAAATTGATGCAAAATAAACTAGAGTCCCCCCATTAATCACATAGAAGAAACATTCATTTCCATGCAACGGAGTGGCTCATTGATTCATTTTAGAACCTCTATGGCACAGAGGAGTAAGTGGTGTCAGGCTTTGGCCACACAGAATATACCTTTTTGTGTGATTTGTGACCTCAAATTGTCAAAGATTCAGTGCTTCGATAGAATGAGCCTGATGCGACTGCCAATCTCACAGTCAAATCTACGCAGAAACGTTCTGAAACGAGGGTGATGCCAGCTATATGGGGGTGCAATTTTACAAAGAACTACCAGTTTTCTCCCAATAAGTTAATATACAGCCTTTTATGATATAAATATAGCTCCTGGATAGCTCAGTGGTTAACAGCTCAGTGAAGTCAGTTGCCACTGAATTCAGTATAGGTTCCCATAGATCGTGGGTTTGATTCCCGGTCAGGGTGGGGGGTATCCAGGTGGACCCTTAGGCAAGATCCTTAATACTACTGGCCTACCTCAGGCATGAGTGAAACCGCAAATACGAGACGTCGCTCGGACGTCGCCCGGGCTAACAAGGTCCGCGTCAGGTGCTAGGGAACCAGGGCAACCTGATGAGAAATGGGCTACTGGAACAAGACATACACGGACTAAACATACATGGACTAGAGCAGAAAACATGGATCTGATGCAATGCTATTATACAAGCAATCCCAGTGAGAGGGGTTATATACGGAGACTATGGGATATATGGATGCTTCGAAAACCCATCATCAACACTGACAAAGAAACAACTTCTAGCTCAGTGTTCTAACATCCGCAAAGGCAGCTCCTATCACAACTAGAGATTGATGAGGTACAACAAATATGCTACGACAAGGGGGAGCCAGGACGACAGGTCAGCGGGGAGATTTCATCATCATCCCCACACTCCGGGATTGGGTCCCAAGCCCCAATAATAACAAGCCCTTATGGCACAGAACCACTCAACATAAGGGCGACTGACCTACGATTGAAGATCATAGCCAAGCTGGACCCCCAAGTACAACAACCAAGACTGCCAAGGCTAAGTGACAAAGTACCCTCTAAAAGTCTGCTAGAAGATGTGAATGCAGCACTACATATCCCTACCATCCCTACCATCCCTACCATCCCTACTAAAGCCATAACTGAGACCAGTGAGCTGATGTATGCCACAGCAACAGTGATCCTAGAGATGGCTATGTGGTCATAAGATGAACACCACAAGCCCCAAAGAGCATTACCCCCCATGGAGGAGAAGGTTAGAGGCCAAGATCAAGGCAACATGAAGAGAGGTTAGTCAGCTCTCAGACCTACAGAAAGGTGTAAGGAAGGGGCTACCTAAGAACAACAAGCTGTCCATACCTGAGGCTCTAGAGACTGCCAAACAAAGACTCACTGCTCTGGCCACCCGCCTAAAGAGATACAAGGGGGAAGCAGAACCATCCAAAGTGTACTCTCAGTGGCAGGGTAATAGCACAAGATCAGACCCACCCACGGCTGAGACTGAACAGTACTGGAAGAACATATAGGAGAAAGACCATACAACACCAATGCTCAGTGGCTAATGGATCTAAGAACAGATCACAGCAATCTCCCAGAACAAGAACCAGTAACCATTACAACGGCAGACATCCAAGAAAGAGTGGCAGGTATGAAGAATCTAACTGCACTCCATGAACGCCAGGTAGTACAAATGAACCAACTGCTGATGGATGGGACCCACCCAGAATGGTTAACCCAAGGACGGACAATCCTGATCATAAAGGATCCCCAGAAGGGAACAATCCCATCCAACTATCGGCCAATAACCTGCCTCTGCACAACATGGAAGCTCCTGTCAGGCATCATAGCGGCTAAGATGAGTAGGCACAAGGCTCAATACATGCACAGGGCCCAGAAGGGAATGGGCAGTAATACCAGAGGAGCCAAGCACCAGCTACTGGTGGATAAAGCAGTCACTCGAGACTGTAAGACCAGGCAGACCAATCTGTGCACTGCCTGGATTGACTACAAGAAAGCCTACAACTCAATGCAAGATACATGGATACTGGAATGCTTGGAGATGTACAAGATCAACAAGACACTAATAGCCTTCATCAAGAACTCAATGAGGCTGTGGAAAACAAGTCTGGAAGTCAACTCAAAGCCAGTTGCACAAGTCACCATCAAGTGCGGCATATACCAAGGCAATACACTATCCCTGCTGCTGTTCTGCATAGGCCTGAACCCCCTCAGCCAGATCATCACAAAGACTGGCTACGGATACCGATTCCGAAGTGGAATAATCATCAGTCACCTCCTCTACATGGATGACATCAAGCTGTATGCCAGAAATGAGCTAGACATCGACTCACTGATCCACACTACCAGCATCTACTGCAACGACATTGGAATGTCGTTCGGACTGCACTCACGCATTATTTATTAAATATAATAGGCAAAATTAATGTGTTATCATTGTAATAATTATAACTATTTATAAAAATTCCGTAATAAAAACAATATGGTTCAAAAGGGGTTCCGGTGGTGATCTTCACCCAGAAAAATAGAGCATTAAACACTTTATTTCCAGGATTCTGGTGAAATTGTCTGCACCAGTTTATGGTGGAAATGTCTTCACTTAAGTAACGTTAAGGGAAACACAAAATTCTGTTTGAACGTTAAAAATTGAACGTTATGAAACATAAGGCGGCAGGTCCGAGCTAACATAGCGTTGGATAACATTAGCAAGTGATCGGCGTTAGCCAGCGAGCTAGCGTGACTTATCTCTGTGTTTCTCCAGCTTTACTAATGTTCACTGTGCAGATAAACCTTTAACACAAAATTCTGGCGGCAGGTGACAATTCAAAATATAAAAATATATTGGAATATAATGTAGCAAGGCTCTCATGCATTCTGTATTGCTTTCAAATATGTATTCTGTAGTTCTGCTAATTGGATGGAGGACCCAGCATAATATTATTTTAAAGGGCTTTAATGCATGAACGGGCTTTTCAAACTATTTACAACCATTTCCCCAAGACACCGTCCTCAGTGTTTCAAACAATGTGGACAGGATGGAGTTAGGGACCAAGTGAGTTAGTGAGGGACATTCACTCTAGGCCCCAGTACAGCAAATGTAATTTATGGAAAAGCGAGTAAACACACAGTTACAGCATGGCTCATTTTGTGCATGTGTTTAACTTGGTGCTGCTCTTCCTGTCAGTGGACAGTGGACACTTGCAAAATTAATTCAGTAGTTGCTTCACGCCCAAGATAGATGCAGATGTGTTTTTTTTGCTGGTAGATTATGAACTTCCTACTTTTTTTTCATTTTAGCTGACGCTTAAATCCAAAGCTGCTATGTCAGAGGTCGCACGCCTCTGGAAGAACTAAGGGTTAAGTGTCTTGCTCAGGGACACATTGGGTGTCTCACAGCGGATTCGAACCCCGGTCTCTCACACCACTCCTGCCCCATCACCACCCCATCCTACTTAAAGCTGGATATGTTATTTTAAGAATTTTATTGGCTACAGGAAGTGCCAGTCATCGGCACAATTGGCCTACCCAGGAAATAATAGGGGCTAGCCCTTTCTTACAGCGTGGGCTTTCATTGGCTATTGTAGACTGGAAAGGGAAATGTGAGCTCCTATTGGGTCGAATTAGCTGTCAGTCGAAAGGTTAGAGTTCAGCGGCTAATCTGCGTACAAGGTACACGATATCATAGTTTACTTTCAAATCGGAGTTAATACGGTTATAATGACATATTAGCCACGTCTGTCGGCAAATATGAAAGGATGCAGCAGCAGTCCCTGGGGATTTGTTGATGGAATAATGTGTTTTGGACTAAATGTTTTTACTTTCGTCTGGACCTTTGACAACGTTTCGTTGGAATATAATCGATCGGTGGATTACTATGAGACTTCATAGGTGAGTCGCGTCAATTTTGATTGTACTGGCTGGTCTGACAGAGGTGCTGGTTGTAACCTATTACAGTCTATGGTTGTAACCTTACTCGCTGTGGTCGAATCACGAAGATTTTAGCTTTCAAACTATGTGCACATAAATGACCGAAAGCTGCCGCCAAGACATTTAAAGAGGTTTTTAAGTGCTTGTTAGTTATTATGCGTTGTTTATACAGAGGAAAGGATAATGACTTGATATTAACTTAAATAGCTCACTTTAACTCAATGTTAAGAAACTCTGCTATAATTATAAATTACTTTGATCATCACATTTGCCAACAATAACACTAACGTTACCATGGTTATACTATAAGCTAATCTTCTTCATTCATTCTTCTCCATCTTAGCAAGGCTGGTAATTTAATAGTAACTTAGTTTAGCTTGTGAATTGTAAAAGTCATGCTAGTGATAGAGCGAATCATAGCAACATTACCATCTCAGCTTAATAAAAAAAAACAAATGATAAGGTGACTTACACTCAGCTGCTCTTACAAAGTGAGACAGTAATGCGAGAAGTCGGTAGCTCTGGATACTAGGTGGTGAGGGACTTTATTTAGGTGACCATAGGTGTGCCTAACTATAAATATCCAGTAAGGGCAGCCTGACTGTGCAACTCACCGCGATAATGTGATAATATATATATTATATTTCTGTTTGTAAACAGTAGCCTTCTTGGAATAGACCCACGAGGAACCTCTACATGCATGCAATTGTCGGTGGGCAAGCACAATTCGGCACAATGAATGGCAGGCGAACAGAGCTGAGAGAAAAGGATCAAGAATAAGCCTCATTTTAGCAGTAAATGTACAGTGTAATTTACAGTGACTAATGAACTGAGACTGTAGCTCTGCTGCTTATCAAGGGTAAATCTACAATGTGATTTTCACAATATTTTGTAGCTGCAGTACCAGAGGCTGCAAGTTTCAGGACCTCTGCAATCCTGGGACCGCAGTTCTAGGACCGTAGTTCTTTTGCGACACCGCCATCTAGTGGAGTGGTGGTGGTAATACACAGCACCACGAAAGAGGCTGACCCTGTCTGCACAGCTTTAGGTTTAACTGGTCGACATACAAATAACTTTACCTTAATAACTAAGGTTTAGGCACACATTTGGTGATGGTTGTGGTAAGGGTTACTGGCTTTGGGGGACTGACAAGCGTAACATAGCTAGCTAGCTAGCCAACTAGCTGGCAGTATCAAAGTAAACAAGGGTCCTAGAAATGCAGTTCCGGTCCTAGGACTAGGGTATGACTTAAAGAGGCTATTTTGTGTGTCCTGGAATGACTCTTTTGCCACAAAACTTTCTTGCATCTATGTGAAATGTGGCGCGGGGGCTGCTTCATTTAAGGGTCACTTCCTGTTGCCGGTAGGTAGTGCCAGCCTCTACACAGTGAGCCACTTTTCCATGCCTATGCACATAAACCATACATTTTCTCCTGTTTGAATTTTGTGCAAAATTTTTTGAGTTTTCGAGCATGTTTAGGATGCCAAAAAATGTGATTCATTGGCAGAAAAAAGAAAAAAGAATTCCTTCAGTTTCAATAGGCTCATTGCATGTTTCATGCTCGGATCCTAATGATATTGTTTTCACATAATGATACTACAGAAAAGGCACTAGTTGTTGCATTCGCTGTTTGTAATTACTGCACTTTTTTGTTTGTGTACTATGTTCAGTGTTATCAGCAGATTAAAATGAATCCGCTAACCACTATAGGTTACTGAGGATGCCTGTTATATGCCTGAGATGTAATGAAAAGGTGAAAGGGGTAAACAGATAAGATAAGGTTACAGAGTGACGAGAGATGCACAGAGTAATGATAAGCTTGTCCAGATGGGACCATCGAGTCCCAGCCAGCTCCCGGGGGAAGAAGAGCCAGGAACATGAAGAGGCATTCTGGACAACTTCCTCCGGAAAAGACCGAGAGCTGGGATCACAGCCAGCATCCTATGTTGTAGAAACTCTCACCATGCTTTCAACACGTTCCCGCTGATCAAATGACTACAGATCACACACCTCTTTAATATTTGTTGGTGTCTCTGTACAAAGGTTCCATATATGCTTTAATGGCTGGTTGTGGAGCACCAAGCCTTGTTTTTTTAATCTCTAATTTATAGCATGTATTAGTGGAAATAACAGAATCTAAATGTTAAATTGGAAAATCCTTACAGTAAAAAATAGTAAAACCTTTTTTTTTTTTTTTTTTGTCCTTTATACCTTTGATATGAGCACTATTATTTTTAGGTGAATGTTATGTTTGTAGAGCATACAGATCGTGCTAAATACATTTAAATTAAGGATTAGTCATTCACTAATTTAGTACAGTTGATGCTTAAGGTTGACATTGACTCAAAATGACTCATTCATCATATTTTCCAGTTGGCATTCAGTGTTGACAGCCAATTTTGATGCTAAAGATAATAAAATGCCAACAAAAAACACAACACTGAATGTTAAGTGAAAACAAAACCTTTACAGCCTTGGCATTTTTCGTAATGAAGATAGAGTGTTCTCTGAGGATCAGTGAGGTCAAGAATAAACAAAGATGTTGACATTATATGTCTATGCTACTACCATAAAATAGCCTGGAAGCACATTTATATGTGAGTTTTCAAAGCAACAGAAGACCGAGATCCAAAGAGGCTAAATCATCTCTGCCCAAACTGAAAAAGAAAGGAAAACAAATTTGATATTTTATATTAAGGAGAAGAATTCATGATAATCATCATGATGATATGCCAAATACAGACAAAATGGATGGGCAAAAAGGAACCGCACAGGGATTTGTTTCTTTTCACTGTAAATTAAATGTATTTAGGTTTTGGATAAGCATTTGCACGTCACCTTGGGCACTATTTTGGACATTATTTTTGAAATTTTATGAAATATCAATTAATCAAAAATTACATAGACAGGAACATAGAAACAATGTTTAAAACACTAGTGGATAACTACAATTATATTTGTCCTTAAGTCACTTCTGTCAGCCATGTGCATCTCACTTGAGCTGTAAGCCTGGAGTACAGCACTTCTCATCTCACATCACGTCCACAACACAACATGCATCTATCACATACAAGCGCTGCCCATATGTCTTATTAGATAGCAACCTTGTTGGCAGCTTGTCAGCATTGTTGTCTCAGTGATATTCAGGTCAAGCAGTAATAATCTTATATACTGGCACAAGTTTCAATAAATGCCTTTAGGTCATGAAAGTCATAACAATACTTACTGACTCGGTCATTGTACATATTTATACCTAATATAGTGTGTTACACTACCACACCAATTACATGGTAGTGTGTTGCACAATATATTAGTTTTTCTCTAACAAACTGTGGTACATTTTACATAACTATGGTCTAACAAGGACTGCCATTGCGTCTTGCTCTTCTACTGGTTTGTCTGACCCTAACTTTTGCGTAAGGTGAGGTGACTTTGATGACGACTGCACGTTCGAGACTATCAGCTAGAAAATGGCTAAACCATCACATCTTTCATTGCACAGCATCAGATCTAACTGTCTGTCAGGGTCTGCTGCATCTCCTAGGCAACTGGGTTTTCCTCAATGGCAAACATTATGTTGTTTTTCAAACCGAACATCTGATATGGCTCTACCTCGGCTTGGTGACCTTGTATGCAACTGGGGCTGCAGCCACAGAGCCTGTGTAGGTGAAGACTACTGTAAAAAAGATGTTGAACTCAAACAAAAGTAATGAAGGAGAAAATGTTCAGATGATGTTACATGTTGTCATGCCATTAATTATACCATTATCAGTAAACATGGCATCTAAAAGGTTTTAGGAGTAGTAAACAGCTTAGGGAATTTGAAGATGGAAAAGCATATTTACACTATAGTTCAACCTGCTGCTGAGAGAAAAGATCGGAACAAAGGCAACAAACATGGAAAGAAGCCCATATGGCACTAGATCTGTTCTGCAAACACTGAGTAATTGTCACCATTTTGGTTTTCATCAGCAAAAACTCAGTGGCAGCACAGCTTCCATCACCAAGGGGCAAAAGTCAATAGTCAGAGGCTCTGAGGAAAACACAATGCATGCATATCTAACAACTTTCAAATGATTTTTTTAGTTAGCATGTCTTCGCCTCATATGGTTGTGAGACTGGCAGGTGCAGGGCACAGGAGGGATTGTAATCAGGCAGACCATATTTCAGTGCAATTAGCATTGCAATATGTGTCCTGGAGTAAATAAGAAAACAATTAAATTGGATTTCTAACCAGGAGGTTGCAACTTGGTTGGCACATTCACATCATTCCACTTGTAAAGTTTTAACAAATTGACCACTGAATTTACAGCATCATTTTGTCCTGCCCTAAAACACAGTCTATGGTCCTATACTATACATGCTACAATATAGTACAATGTTCCTGTCAATAAGCGTGTGAGCTTTGTCAGCCTGCCTTGTTAAAGAGGTGTTATAAAAGTTATAATACTCAAGTCCAATTATGAATATTACTGCAATAAGAAATGACACCCATATTAACACCCGGTCATAATGGTCTGTCCGCCTGTCAGCAGTTCTGCTCTACAAAGACAGTGCTAAGCGTGTAAAAAGATTTTTTTTTGTGAAGCTTTACAACTTGTAAATGTGATGTTCTGTTGCTTTAATAAACGACTCGGGCGGTTGGTCTTTCCTCTTATCCATCTCTTTCTTAACCTGTCTCACTGTATTCCACAAATTCACATTGCTACTCCTCAGTTTTTCACGGCACTCAGGATATGCCTTTGTGAATCACTGATAGGAGATTGACTTCCCACTACCAGCATCAAAGCTAAAAGTCCACAGGCAGCTTTACGGCTCCGCTCAGCTGACGAGCGACACGTGGCTCCACATAAACACATCACATGGTGCAAAAACAGCCTGTACTGGATACCTCTTCATCTTCATCAATATTGTAACGTTTAGATTACTCATGCCTCAACTTGGCACAGTGTCAGAGCTTTTGTGACCACTTCCATTTTCAACCTCATGGATCATGAGCATGAGCATCATTTTGCTAGTGGGTAAAAATATATTGTTTTTGGTCATTAAATGGACCAAGTAAACATAATTTAAAGAAATTTCAAAAAAAATATTTGTGGGGGTAAACTTTGGGCTATTTTGCCTTAAAGTAACACTGTACCATAATAGTAAAGAATGGAAAATGAGAGTCATTAATAGAGTTATATTAAAGTTTATTAAAATGCTCAATGAAAATGTTCAATGGCTTTACCAGTTTGAAATAAAATCATTTTAAATTTGAAAATATAAAAAATAAACTCTTTACAAAGGTTTGTTTGTTTGAACGTTACCCTCAGGCAACATTGTACCATTGTGGAACCGCCTATAGGAATGAATGCGTAAAAGAGAGTACACGTATTTCAACAGAGTTTACATTAGAAATCCAAACTTCAAAAACATGTTGAAAATCAACACAGAAATACCTTCCATCAATTCATCATTTGTGTTAGGTTTAAATTTGTGTCTTCAGTTTTCTGGTGCCATTTTATATATGTGTTACCTTGCAGCCATCTTTGGCTCAGTACTTACGGAAGTTGACAAAACATTCAAAGTCAACAAAATGCATCACATTATCAATAAGTGAAAACAAGTTGCTAAAATAAGTTTCCTCCCTATCTTATACTCCTACCTGTCACTGTACTTTTATCCTCACTGTTCTTCACTCTTTTCCTCATCTGCGTTCTTAGACTCCTCCTCACAATCACTGTCACTTTTCTTGCAGGATTTCCAGCAACACACTGTTTTCCTCACTACTAAATCATTATTCATCCTCAGCACCATCAACTTTGATGAACCACAGAAAACCTCCAGTTTAATCGTAAATATCCAGTTTAATACGTTTTTTTTATTACAACATGGTTAGAATTACGAGGGGGGGGGGGTTGACCCCCCTACTTAAGACTTCAACCCCCCCCACAAGAGGCAAAACAACAATTCAGGGGGGGTCTTTCCTACCTGTAATTGTATATATTACAATATATTTACCATACTACTCACGCCTTATATTCAAGAATCCTGTATGATTTCTGACACCCCAAAATGGACCATACCATTTCCTAACTTTAACGTTAGTTGAACTTTTTGTCTGCCCACATCACTGGCAGCGGCAGCTGCTCCAGTCCAGTCCACCACATGCCGGTGGAGACGCTGTAAGTTAATGTCAGTAGTCAGCTATCTATCTTCTTTAATACACTTAACTTTCCTACCTTCAGAGTTTCGTAATTAGCATTTATTTTACTTTAAATGAGCTATATGTTGTTAGCTACCAGATAGCCCATCCTGTCATTTCATTACCACTATATCATTTCATATTTTATGTAATTTTTAGCCAACACTGGTGCTTTGGCATGAGCAGTGAAATTGAGGATTAGTTATTGTAGATACACATTTTGACATCAATATAGAGATTATTATTTAATTTTAAGTTGGCTACTTTGTGAGTCTTTTTGCCATCAGCATGATATTTGTTTTCACACTGGAATTCAGAAGTTTTACCTGGCTAGCTAACTGTTAAAATCCAGATGTGTTATTTAAAATGTATTCGGTTTTATTTACATAGCGCCAATTTATTTAAAAAAGGCCTCTCATTGCACTTTTTATATGGAGCAGGTCTAGACAGTACTGTTTAATATTATTTAGAGACCCAAAAATTCCCAAATGCCAACAGTGTATGGCAACTGCTTTATGGAACGCAGATTACATTTTATTCACATGAGCAAGAGAAAAGGAGGTATTTGCTAAAAATAAAGTTGAACCTTGAAATGATAAGAATTAGGAATTAGAGATAATAATGCAGACCCTATTTTATGATAATGTCTTTGGTTCTGGTTCAACATTGTGTGGGTCTGTTTTGGGCGGTCATGATGCTCTGCTGTTGTGGGTCTGACTTTTTGGAAGTTTTACTGTAGAAGAGTGACCTCTACAAGTGGACTTCAGGTTGTTGTGTGGTATGGGACACCCATCAACTAGTGTAATGAATTTGATTTATCATCATCTACAGACTGCACACATTAGTTAAATAAGCAACGATATTGTAAGCATAAAGCATTGTAAGATTTTAGTTTACTGAAGCCCGCATCTGCGCTGTACTGGGTTTTCTTTATGACCTGGAAAAAAAAAAGCTGAGTCCCCCGGTTGTCACTGTATAATTCGCACGCTGTATTACAGTGTTATTTCAACCAACATTATATATTACATTATATAACATGTATAATTAATTAATTAATTGTAAATAAATGTAAAATGAGAGAAATTATGTTATGTAACTGTTATGCTTTTGAACAGTACATAAACCTAATATACGACACCAAAAAATGGCATGGTGGGATTCCATAGTGGTATGATGTTGCTTCAAGGCAACATTTGCATTTTAACAAGGTGGTATTATGCTTTTTGGCCTTTTCTCTCCCCTTTACTGAGTTATCTACCTTTTTTGTGCATGTAATAGGTTGGCAAAATGAAAAAGCCCAAAGTTCAGCCCAAAGGGAGTTCCCATCTACCACAGAAAACTCTGCTCTGGACTGCTTGAAAACAGCTCATTTGTTGTCCAGGCACTTGTCTTTCAACCTTGTGATGACACAGGAATGAAAGCTAAATGGACCTCATATAAGGCCTGTGAAGCGGCTAGTTGGACACGCCCTCAAAAACACTCATTGGTGCATGTGCAACTGCCAACAAAGATCATTTAGAGACAAGATGTATCACTCCATAGCTGAAACAAAGCCTTCAACACAGGGTGAAAAGAGGAGCTGCAGCAATGTGCAGTATGACAAAAAATATGGTGCTTTGTGAAAATTAAACCATATTCCGGTACAACCCCTCAATAGAATTTTGAACCTGAAAATGAGCATAATACCACCTCTTTAACTATTTTCCAATATATAATTATCAAACATACATTAAACAATTAACAATGCAATTTTACTCACCTATAATTGTGAATATAATTTTTCTGGGTCAAAAAAATGGCATAAAATAAGTTTTTAGGGCAGTTTAGTGAAGGGAGAAAATGGAGCTGAATCATGTGTAAGAGGCAGCAGTAAAAAGGAGTCATAATGGGTGCCAGAGAATCATGTGACAAATTTTAACACTGCTACTGGTTTCCTTAAGGCCCTGCAACTCTTTTAAAGTAATGCATCATATTTTGGGATGTTTGGTGGAGATGTACTAGGCCAAAAATGGGTATGTTGCCCAGAGGCTAAACTGTTCTATAGAGGGATATATATATTTACAGTATAGGCCTAATTGATTTTTGTTTTTATCTCTCTTCCTCTCCTGTCCTCTTCTACCTAAAGTTGAAAGACAAAATATTCAAGTATATGTTCTCTGAACAATTAGCAGATTTTTTGGTAGGGCTTGACTTAGTGCATAATTTAGAATGTAAAACCATTAAAAAAATTATTTCTTCATTTCTTAAAGAATTAAGCCTTCAATCACAATAGTAAAACACTCAGGAACATACATTTATTGTAGACAGTTTAATAACTAAAAAGAAAAGAATGAGACATTATCCCCCTATATATACCCCTACACCTCGGAAACAGGTTAAAATATTAACCACAATATACTGTGCTTTATAAATATAAAGTCACTTTTAGTCATTCTTTCTGCCAATTTAAATTCAGAAGACAGGAATTATTAGATTTGCTTTAGGTGTGTCAGCATTGAGGCCACTTTGGGGAATTGGCATTTTTTAGAAACTGCATATGTTCTTCACTGCTGGGAGGTGGAATTTCAGCACCGGATAGTGAGGAAAGTATCACCAGAATGTGTTACTAAAGCTGAGGAGTGTTCATTTACACATTTACCAATCTGGTTCTGTTACCATTCCCTTACACTGTTTGCTCATAAACAGCACTGACAGGTGGTGAACCTTCAAGTTATCTGGGAAAGTTTTCAAGGGACTGCATCATTGCATATATCTTACAAATATACAGTCTAGGGGATAAAATGTTACAAAAAGTTCACAAAAAACATTCACAAAACTCCACAGGGAAGAAGAGCTAATCAAAACCAGAGGGAAAATCATAGATGAGTAAACCTTTTGACAGGGAGGTGGTTCATTGATAATATTTCAACCAGAAGGTCACACTTTTGTTTCACATTCTAGATGAAGACCTTGGGTGAGACTATGAGACGCACTGTCACCAAAAGGTTAGAACATTAGGGGGTTCTCAGCCTTTTGGGAAAACAATTTTTATTCCATTAGCAATGTCTCTCCATTGAAAGTAAAGAAATAGCATGACATTTAGAGGCTTGCACCATTTTTTCTCCACTTGACATCTGTAACATTAACGGGGAAGGGTTTCTATATTAATCTTACTTGTTAATTGGAATAAAACCAGCTTATTGGCAACATTTGCATTGCATATTCAAACCATTACAGAGGATGGCCGCATAGACCAAAATTTACACCCACCGAGTGGCAAATGCAGGAAAATTTGGGGTTTAGCAGAAAAATATATTGAGGTCTAGGTCTCTACAGTCCAAGCAGTCCAAGTACTTCACTTGCATATGCCCCTAAAAATAGATTTGTGTGATATTTACGATCATATTGCACAAGTAAAGACTACAGCCTACCATGAAATCTGTTTTACAATCTTGAAAAAAGCCTTGTCAATATTTGTAGGCCCATGCTGTTAGAACTTGGTCTGGAGTTTTGTGTTTCTTCTGTGCAGTCTGGTTTATTCTTATGTTTAGGTGCATGTTTAGTTTATGTTTACTGTTCTGTCTCTTTCCTTTTCTCATCTTAGTTATTAGTTTATGTTTTAGTCCTATATCTCCATGTTTAGTGGATTCCTGTTTTCTGTTTGGTCCTGTCTCTGTTCCCTGCCTTGGTTTTGTTTTGTTATGCAGTCATTCCATGTTTTCTATTCTACTTTTTTTTACTAGTAACTCTGTCCTTGTGTGTTCCCATGTGCTTTACTTCGTGTTTTATTTTGTAGTTATCAGTTTCATGTGTCCTTGTCTAGTTTTGTTTCGTGTTGTTTGATTACCTGATGTGTTTCATCTGTGGGCTCCCTCCCTGCTTGTTTGCCTGTGTATTTCCGCCTTCAGTTCTGTTGAGTCTTTGTTGCATCCTCGTCAAATGTTTAGTGTTCTGCCGTGCTCTGTTCTCTGTGATCTGGATTATTAATCTGCCTGTTTGGATTTTGCAGTAAAAATAATAATAGCAAACGGTGTGTTTCTTTAAAATGTTTTTCACTGTGCTCCTAATTTTCTTTGTGTGTTCTTACATTTTTTAATTTAGGAGCACATGTAGTCCTTGGGGAAAAAAAATCAAAGAGCGAGAATGTAGAGCCCTGGGGTCACCAGCAACCATCCCTGGCCAGTAAATAATTTGGAATCACATCATCTAATCATGACTCCGAGGTAAGCTATATTTCATATTAACTGCCACCAAGAATTAATATCAGAACAAAAAACATATAAACAGGAGGGCTACGGCCACATCCTGACACTCCCACACAGACACACACATATACCAGAGACCATTTCAGCCTCTCTGAGCCACACTCTCAACTACAATACAGGCACCACACAGAAGCTTTTACAAAGGGCCATAAATGTGCTTCTAGTGACAGTCTGACACAGATCGATAGCTGTGCGTTGGTCAGTCTTTCAGTGGTCGGTGTGTCCTTACCTCTGGCATCACACAAAACTTAGCCATGAGGCCACGCTCTTTATAGTGGTTGTCCTATGTAGTCCTCTGGTGCATCTCTTATATATGCTTGGATGGAGCGAGCTAGCAGAATTTGGGTGTGTAGTTACTGTTGTTAAATGTAAGTGATGTTGAATTTGGTATCTTGGCCATGATAAAACCCAAAAATTTGTGATATGTTGTTCCAGTTTTGAGAACAGGTTTTAAAAAAGTGTTTTTTATTAAAAATGCTCAGTAAAAATTTGTAAATCTGTTCTATCTATTCATAACTCTCTCTTATAAGTAATGCTAAAGATGAGTTTGGGGTAAATATTTATAGTCAAATAATGCATAATGCAGTTTTATGGTCATTAAAAATATTTTGGCTGATAAATGTTCTCCGCTTACCTGCCATTGGCAGCCAAAAAGTTATCTTTGGACACTACAGTGAAGGGTGTCATTAGGCGTAAGATTTTCCTTTACCTCAGTTCCCAACTGATAAAAAGTAATTTTGAGTTACTTTGAGTGAGTTTTAATTTTAAAGAGGTCATATTTTGCTTTTTGGCCTTTTCTTTTATTGTGTTATATATCTTTTTTGTGCATGTCATAGGTTTTCAAAATGAAAAAGCCCAAAGTCCACCCCAATGGGAGTTAAGGGAGTTATCAAAACACTGTTCCTGAACTGAACTGCCTGAAAACAGCTCAATTGCAGCCCAGCCTTTACTTCCCTAACCTGTCTGCATCACTTTGTAACATGTGTCATAATGCTCGCCTAGCGGCTAGTCAAGAATGCCAACACTGGTGGAAAAACACACTGAGCTGCAGCATACCCAGTGACAAGACGTCCGCCTGCTGCCTCCCCTCACTTACTGTGATGTAGAGACAGTGCACACTTAAAATGTATGAAAGATCAATTTGTTACAAATGAATAATTTACCACTCTGAAACTCTTGCTCCAGTCTAGGTTGCAAAGCTGGTCCGGGAACAGCTGAGCCAAAGCGCTGGTTATCAGCTTGTCAGGACCTGCCCTACTCTGCTTCTGATTGGCTAGTAGTCCTTAACTATATACTGTGCAAGTGCAACTCCCAGCAAAGACCAACCAGAAGTGAGATGCTTCACTCCTTAGCTAAAACAGAGCGTTCAACACACAGGGTGAAAATACGGTGTTTTTTTGAAAATGAAAACATGTAAACCTATTCTGGTACAGCCCCTAAATGACATTATGAACATCAAAATAAGCATAATAGGACCACTTTTAGTAAAAAAATGACCATATCTTTAATGTAACAAAAATTTCACCAAAACACATTAGTTAACAAACAAAAGTTATATTATTGCCAAAATACAACTGATCATGAAGTCCAATTTGTCCATTTTCATAAGATAATCAAAATCACACAACAGCAGATACTCCAAATGAATTGAATTACAAATGAAATACATCCATGAGCTTCACTTTACTGAAGAAAAAAAAGTGCTGCAGGAAACATATCAGTGAATAAGTGCTGTTTCATGTCTTATAACGTTTCACACCCTAGGGCCCTTTTGCACTCCTGTATTTTCATTAAGTAGACAGGTGATGCTAGGGTTCAGTACTGCATCTCCGGGAATTGGTAATCAGAGCCATAATCTGGGTCTTTGTCTGTCTTGAATGCTGAAACTCAAATAACACTCCTACTGAATAACAACTGAAACAGACAGAGATTTCCATCCCCACCCTGTGAAGGGTGGAGATAAATCATACATCACTTTTGTAAATTAAATTAAAAATACAAAATGGCACCTGTTAGCTTGAATTGAGAAAACAAAATGCCATGTGTATAAATACCAACAGCAGAGAATGAAAAATGCATAAAAGACTGTATTGTCAACACCAACACTCACACGTTTTCACTGTTACTGTAACTATTGAAGACTTGATCAAATATATTTAACTACAAAAAATACTGTGCAAAGCATCTTAAATTAAACAAAGCAAAAATAACTGAGGATAGCTAACGATTAAAGAAACACCATAGTTTAACCTCTTTTCTGATAGAAGTCCAGATACCAGGGTGGTGGGAGCATCAATAAACAAGCAACAACAAATCCATGTGGCTGAGGTTGCTATGGTAACAGATAAACCATGGCACTGTCCAAAATCACGTTCATTCATTCACTACTCCCTATATAATAGAAACTAAATAGTTTAGTCAATAGTGAGCAGTAAATGGATAAATCAAACACTTACTTCATCATCATTATTTTGCGTCATCACTGACAGCTGTTGAGTTGCACAACTGTAAATTTACTTGCTATCTGCTTGAGCGAAAACATATAGCAGAGGCGTCTTGACACATTCAACACTCAACACTATCAGCATCAAACCATTTAACATTACTGTACACGTCAGCCCAAAGACGTATATATATAACAGTAAAGTATGAATGTATAGTAATAACTCCAATATCACTGCCAAGACACAATTAATTTAAAGTATCCCATACTGCTGAACAATAGACCCGTGTGTCCAATGCTAAATACTGCCCAGTTAGTTTTTTTAATGCACACTGCAAATATACAAATATTTTTTTCCTTCATTTTCAATAAGGTTGCTAGTTTAATGTTAAAATACTCCCAAGTGGACGGATTTTTCACAACAACAGTTGTTGCAAAGCCATTTTCTTAAATCTAACCATTAATAACCTGTTTATCGAACACCTCATAGGTGCTACACAGGAAGGTTCAATATTCCACATTTGAAAGTTTCCCTAATTTGTGAGAGTTTTGAACTGTTCCTATAACCAAGCATTTAAACAAGGAAATACAGATCATAAAAATAAATAAAAAAATAGCGCAAGAAAATGTTATCTTACATGTATTTCTTGGAGCTGAAGATAAGGTGATCTATGCATGATTTTATTGCAGCTGATGCCCTACCTGATATTTAACATTTACTGCTGAACAGAGCCTCCGAGGTACAACTCATAACCACAGCTTCTGCCACGCCACCTGCCACTGCTCATCATGTGATATATCGTCAGCCATGGACTTAACATACCAGCTGCTGGGACTCCAGCTAAGCAGTTTTTCATCGCTTTGCTACTACTTAACATGCTGCATACCGGCATGGCCAAACACCCAGTATTTTGTAATTGATTCCACAAGCATTTGTCTGAAATCATAAATTTAATATTGTTTAAAATTTACAGTCCATGATTTGTGTGGAATATCACTGTTATCATTATTACCATTTTTATTACAGTTTTGGGAGGTAAATGATGGTGGCAGAGCTTTCAACTTGGAAACAAATATGTTGAAGTTTGCAACAGACGAAGTCTACAGATCTCCTCCTAGAGCTAATAAACCGTCCACAGAAAATAAACTTGTGCATGACAGGGCTGGATGAATTTTCACACTTTTTCCTCAGCATCCATCAAATGAAGATCCTTGACATGTTTTCCTAACAGTAAGTGCACAATTTCTAAATTTCCACAAACCTTACCTAACCCTAATGTAAAGCTGGAAAATATGTGTTGTGCTATCCACGCATGAGCTGACAAAAAAATCAGAAATTATACTTACATCACGAAATGCTGGAAAAAATCCTAGCATACACAACTAGCAAAAGAAGCTTACTGATGCAAAACAAAAAACAAAATCTTAAAAACTAAAAAGGTTACTCCTGAAGGGCCTTGCTTTAAAGAGCTATGCAGCTGAAAAATCAAACTCAGATAATCAATAAGAAGCAAAAATGGACACTGAAGAGAATCATGTGGTCATTTATTGTGAAAGGAATTTGATAATATATCATTGGGGAAATTATTGAAAGTAATTTTAATTTGTAGTTAAATGGGCTAAAACATGCAAAAATGCCAAAAAGGAATCTCCAAAGCTGCTGACAGAGCCATGTCTGTTGAATTGCACTCTACAGTTGAGAAAATTTGATTATGCATTTTGTTCTTAAGTTTCAACATCTCTTTCAGTTTGTATTTCCCAGAGGACTCCATATGTCAGACCAGAATTTAATTAGATCTGATCAACGGCATCTCAACCAGGGGACATGACCCAGCCTTCTCTTTAAAGCACCAGTTTGTGATTTAGGCTGTTTTTTAGGTTACCATACAAATCTTGCCTAATGCAGCTTTAATTTTGTTAGGAATAAATGAAAACACAAATTATTACTTTAACCAAATTATAACAATCTCTTGAGGCAAAGGGTGTCAATTTGATTGCTGTTAGTACAAAGCAAACAACACAGACCTGCTATGAAGTGAATACTGTTTGTATGCAACACAGGTTCTGGCTGTACAGTGTGTAATATGTAACAAAGCCCTTAGGTGTGCTACATTAAGCATTTTAAAACCAATTAATAATTATTGCTTTGAGTCTTTATGTAGCATCTCGAGTCCTTAGTATAAAGTGGTACATGATGGCGTCATATATTTTAGACATGCTGTTTTATAGACATACAATAAATGGTTCCAAACCACATTATTTTTGGTGTGCAGAATTAAACCTCAAATAGGTTTGAAAAGCACTACCCATTTGGATTTTGTCTTTTAGATTTTGCAGTAACACAACATAATATATTTATTACTGTCCCTTTATACTTTACATTGTCTACATAGGGTACAGGTTTGGGCTCTATATTGCACCCGGCACAAAGCAGTGCAAAGTACAGCACAAGTGTGATTGCTAGTTTTCAATTGACGCAGTTGTCATTTTCATGCCAAGCCAAGAGAAACACTGTGCGAATTTATGCACGAGGCGAAGCAGTGTAACTTCATTGATTATTAAAATCTCCCGACATGCTGATAGATCAGTCAGGATCAAATGTTAATTCATGTTATGTGTTCTTACATCCACAGACAGAAGCCTTATAAGCCTCTAATCGTGAAAGTAAATTGTTAAAGAAAAAACTCATACAGCAATTAAACACAAAATAAAGAAACCACAGTAGGGGTGGTAGGACCCATGACCGGTTCATCAGACTTAATAATAATGCAGCACAGTGAGGATCTACATTTCATAGCGAAGCCAGCATCTGTCTGTCTGACTCCAGTCTGTAGTGGAATTCCTACACTTCACTGATAAACCACAGACATGCAAAGTAACATTAGGCTTCATGTTCAGAGACAGTTTTTATATCACTTCCACACATCCCATCCATATTTCCCTCTCTGCTGTGAGTCTGCAATTCAATCAGTCCATTTATGGTTTTAATAATGCGCCATTCATCCTCCATTATAATAACAATGCGCCAAGGTACAAGCAGACCTGATTTTTAAAGGCAACGTGACATGACACTCTGATTGGTGTATTGCATGTTACACCCAAAACACATCCGGTGTTTTCCACACAATGATTTATTTGTGGTGGCCCACCACAATATCAGCGTTGACCTCCACATATTGATTTTCAATTTTTTTTTTTTTACTATTTAATGTCAAGCATTTTCAATATTCAAATTTAAGCATATTCCTAACTTTGAAAACATAACTTATAATTAGCATTTTTTAAACATTCAAGACTTTGTACAAACCTTGTAGATCAAAAGTCACAAGTATTTTCATATATATTTATAGATTCTGAAAAGACCACTAGCTATTAGTAATTTCTTGACCAAACTAAACAAAATTATTCAATAATCTGGTCAGACATGAGATGGAGGCTATTTTTTATCTCCACTATTATGTCTTTTGTTTCTGACAGTTGAACTGATGTATCCTGGTTAATTTGGCAATGATATGATGATGATTAACATGCTGAAACAGTATCAGGTTTATAACAGCGACAGGGAGACGACTGTTTGCAATGTTTCCCTGCAAGATGGCCAGGCCTTCCTGCTTTACTGGGCAGATGAATCCCATTCTCTGCCTGTGTCTGAGTAATCAGCGCAAAGATACCCCTTGACTCAACACACCAACAGATCTGCATCGATGTGATGAATCAGAGTCATTATGCCTACCGCCTCCTGTTTACTCCTGGAATGGATCTGCTGTCCTTGCTTCTCATATTACCGGTCAAACTAAAGCAATTACAGATATTACAGATTTATTATTTCTGTGTGAGGTGGTGAGGAGGGGGGCACAGGGAGGGGTGAAGGTCACTAAGCTGTTGCCAACAGGCAAAGCAGGTAAAGTGGCAAGTAAGCTATCTATAAAAAACAGCAGTTAAATAAATTGCTAATATGACTCACAGTATCACATGTGGCTGTTAGTGCACACATTTTTTTTTCTGCTGTTGTTTTGTGCATCCTTTGTGTAGTTTTCTTTCTATATGTTCTCTATACTGTAGAATATAAAGTTGACTGTCGTTTCAGTTTCAAACAATACTGATTTTGTAGATTTATTTGTGCCATAGTTTATGAAAATGTTTTGTTGTTTGGGTAAAAATTAAACATTGTCACCTCTTGCACATGACTATCAGTCAAACGTTTAATGTCTATATACTGCCCAGTTTATGGTGATACAGATAAGCTAGGAATACAGATAAGCTAGGAATAGTTCAACATTCCCAGTTCCACTCAGTTTCTAGTCAGGTAAAATCACAATACCTGAATATATCCAAGAAAACTAGCTATTAGCTCTGATTACATGGTGTGTAACACTGTAATCAGGAACAATTGCACAAATAATTTGTTTTTTGAGGTGAGAAGAAAAGTGTGAAATGCGAAATGCAAGAAATATGAAAGCTGGCCATTGCTGTTTGGTTTTAAACTTTACCAATATTTGTTTTTCAATTTCATTTCACGGCCAAATGAATAGTGTCTGCTGTTACAAACGTTGGTGATCTATGAATTATCTAAGTACAATACTGATGCCTTTGTTGCTTCCTGTATACATGGGAGTGTTCACCACTACAAAACTAACAGATACAGAGACCGGATCTAAAATTCTAAGGCGACCATTTGCATGACACTGAAATCAATATTATCCAGAAATTTCATTGAAAGCAATGATTTTGGGAACTGATGCCTGTTGAAATTGCTGTTTTGTTTTTGTTCCTTGTTTTGCAGTTTTGTGAGTACTATCTGACATCTCTCTGTAGTTCAGCAAGATGCACATATTAACAAATAAAATATGACTTGTGCATCAGCCTTTGACGAGAATAGGTCAGTGCAAGGGCAGGGACACAAATCTCTACTCTATTCACTGAGTATTGTTTGGTAATTCAAGGTTTATCTATTGTACCATGACTGAATCAGTGGGCCTTGTTTACACATGGACAAGAAGTGCTTTACTCATCACCTGTAGTGCTCAATCCTCTAGCTATGGCTGTGTTGCTGCTCGATGGATCAGAAACCCAATTTGCCATTGTGATTGCTTGCTACATATAAATACATGGCACCCATACTACTGCAGAAAAGTGAAAAATCTTTCTGTGTCCATTACACAAAGAGAAAGTAATTTCCATTTCTTACCAAAAGTTGCCTAAAGACTCAGTTATGTCTCAACTAGGGGCTAGTTTTAATTAGTCAAATTAAAGTTCTTAATCCCCTCTAATCCGTAGACCCATCCTTTTGATATAGAAACTGTGAATTCCAGAGTGCAGTGCCCGAGGACCAGCTCCAGTTTGAGGACGATGCCTCAGTCAAGGGCAAAGACAGGAATATTCCTAAAACCCAACATATGTGTCTTCTGGTATGAAATGGCACAGAGAGAGCGTTCAAACTCCACAGTGACCTTGCTGTGACGCGACTTGGCTAGTGAATGCTAAGACTGAACCGCTTGCTTGTGCCATTTGGACACAATTCCGTTTCTCTCTTGTGAGTGGGATGTCACTGGAGAAATTATAAAAGAAATTCTTCACATCACAGATAGTGTCTCTTGACTCATTAATATTTTAATTTCCTTGTTTTTTTGTTTGTTTATCTGGCGTTCAAGGCTTTCATAATTAACTGTTACAGGCTGAATAGGAGGCATTCCACTGTGGCTTAAAGGGATACATTGCGATTCTTATCCAATACTTTTTGTTAAATTCGGCAAATATTTCCTCATGGATCAGTAACTCTCTGTTTTTCGTGTGCTCTGAAAAAAATTACGGTTTTCCTCCCCACCCTCGGTCTGTAAATTCAGCCCAAACAAAGCTGCTCGGAGCGAGCAGCAGGTGGCACTTGAAGCAGTGAGAGAACGTAAAATGTTACTACAAAAGTAATTACTGAAAGTGAAAGTCATTGTGCAGCATCTGTAGATGAATAATGTACGAGCCATGTTCGTACACACATTTACAATGTATAGCTTTAAGGCAATTTCATTTTCAGTGTTAACACTATTTGATGATTCATAGCAATGCTTGGGTGTAGCTTTGATTTGCTGACGTCCGAGAAAGTCATTTATTATTCTTTTGCAAGGAGGAAGGCAGTGACAAATCAATTCTATAAAAGCATAACAATGCATCAAAACACCATTAAACATCACATCCTGAGTAAAATCAACAAACAAGTTTATCAAGCAGGCAGCAACAGCAGTTTCCAAGAAAAGCCTGACCTTTTTCTGCTACCGGCAACTGGCCTGCCAGGGAAACAAGTTAAAATTGTCAGTTTTTGGATGAGTCTTACTACCAGCCAAAGGCAAATGCACAGAGAGCGAGAAAGCAACAAACTTTTTTTTATATGGATGTGCTTTTACATCACATTGCTGTGTGTCTAGTTTCAAACAAACAATTGTATGTGTGTATTATATACGTCAGGATGAAAGTTTTTCCACATAAAAATGTAGAAGGCCGAATGCATCGATAGCACTTTGAGAGCTGCTAACCATCCACCCAGTGCATCAGTGTAGCATCTCCACTGGTTGCTGGGCAGCGTCACTGTGACGAGAAGACGCTGGGTTTTCCCAAGAAATACAGCACATAACTCTCCCTAAAAAACTCAAATATTAGTTTTTACATTTTTTGTGTAAAGATTGTGTGCAGTCCAGGCTAGTGGTTTCCCTGTTCCTCTGGTTTTCTGCTAAGCTAGGGTAATCACCTCCTGGCTTGAGCTCCCTGCTTAACACACAGACATGAGATATTTATGTTCTCATCTAAGCCTGCGAATTTCTCCAAAAATGTTGACCTATTCTCCTCATAAAGGAGTAAAATTGCTGTTTTTGCATCTGGTCTGAAACTAGATGCACAATCATGAAGTTCTTTTTCAAAAAAGGTGACTGTCCAGAATAACAAGGAAGGCTGGTTTAAGAAAATAATAATAATTATAAGCAGCAAAGCATTGATAAGCATGCAGGAGTAGAGGTAAGGGGACAGCATATATAAATACTGCTAAAAGCATACTAATCATAAGCATTTATTTTAATTTTATAAAGAAGATTAATTCACTTGGATTTTTTTTCTCACAGTCTCCATTAAATTATTTACTGATTCAAAATGGGCCCCTGGATAATAGTTAAGTCCTTTTAAAACACCACATGTGATTAGTGGAGCTGAACACACGGCTAAAATGCCATCACTATATGAGGAATGAACAACAGTGGAAAGCTGAAAAAACAAAGACGTTGTGATGACAGAAACTACCAAAAGGGCAGTGTCCACTCATCTGTTCCTGTCACATCAGGCTACTCTTAAATATAAACAAACAGCCCAGGGCTTTTCAGTCAGTTCGGGTACCTGGTTGTTTTTCTTGAAAAATAATTAAACCTCATCAGATTTCAAACAAAACAAAGTCTCTGCTGTGCTGTGTTCTCGAGAGCATAAATTATATTCATTACGCATCATGAGTCTGTTTGAAGGAACTGTTACATTTTCATGATCTCTTAAATACATTTTAATTAAATTTTTTAATAGTCAAATGTCAAAAAGACATTAAATATTAGCATTTGATATGGTGGCAGCCTTCATATATCCATATATTCTGCCTTCCCACATAAAATTCCAACTTAAAGCTGACTATCAAAGCAACTCTCTACTACAGTATGAGACCTTGCCAAAGAGTAGGGTTTTTTTTAGCTTGTCTTCAACTTGTCATTTGTCTCAAAGCAGTCTCCAGCGTCCTCACTAATTGTTACTGGCTAACAGCTCAGACAGCGTCTCCCTGGACCACTGTGATTGTCTTTGGATGACAGTGTGGAGGAGAGGAACAGACAGCTTTGTGTTACTTCTGCCAACAATTCAATAAACCACAATGCTCAATAAATCAATGTCCCGGCCACTGGACGCTCATCTTCACCTTTTTACAATAACAACACTTTTTGAGACCTCAGTAACTGACTGCTTGGACTCTCAGCAAAGCACTACTGACTATAAAATGGGTCATCAGGGCAGGGTAAATTGACAGTAACACTGGCTGTACTGATTTCTCCTGTACCTAAATGTATCTAGCAAGGTAGATGTGAAACTAGAGACATTAAAAGCTGGAAAACAATAATGTCCTGAAGCTCTATATAAATGAACACAGGAAAAAGCTACAATGACTAGCTTTCTATGGTAGCTTTCTGAATATTTTTCATTTTGGAGGTGAGGATGATCTACTAAAGAACCACTTGAATTGGGATTCACATGGGAAACTACAATATTCCCATGGCATATTTTGGTTTCTTCTTATAAAACCATTCTAGTTCCCCAAAATGATTATAAAGAAAAACGACCCACAACGCAAAGGCAGCTGTCTGAAGGTTCTACACAAGGGAACTAAATAGGTACAATCCATCAGCAGCCTTTAATTTATCTGCAAAATCATCTCCCCTGCAGTGATTGCAGTGGTGTTAAATTGTCTTTATTAAGTAATGCAACCTGATAAAAGCAAAATACACACAATAACTGACATCTGCAGGTCAACTCATTCAGATACATATGCATTAAACACTACATTAGCTTTCACTAATCCTCCCTGAGATAACTGACAATCCGGACATGCTTTTGTGTCTTTGTAAACATCAGATTGATTGGATAACATTAATTTTTTCTTTCTCACTGGCTGCTCCCCCTCTGATACCCTAGTGGGCAACCCTTTATGCCATTATCCCTAGAAAACAGATGGGCTCCATAGCAACGAGTGTCATTTTTCATCAACCCGGCGTAAGGAGTGCTTTTCGAAGCAGGCCGTTCCTTTTTCAAGTTGACCATTGCTCCAGATCACAGTGTCCTTTCTCACTACTTGCGGTTAGGGAGTACAGCCACTGGATGAATGCATGAAGACCCTCAGACCTAACAGCAAGGGTAGCTGAAAGGCTACCAGTTTGTTCCCTTTAAGAGCCGACATGCCTCCATCAACACATGGTGTTGTAGTGTCCTTGAGTAAGAGAGTGAATCTGTACTTGAATTTATTATAATTCAGCCTGGAGCGCCGCTTTCAGCTTATAGCCATACCTGAAAGACAATTTATTTTCTAGTGTGCATCTGCCCTGTTGGTTTTGCCAGCCATGATGTGACATTTATGAGCCCGTGAGTGTGCCGAAAGTTGCACATATTAGCATACAGAAATGGGTGCAGATAAAGTTAAGTGTGAATTAGCATTAAGCATAACAAGTGTTAATCTAATGTCATTATTTCCAATGGAGGTGGTGGCTGCACTCTCTGGGATAGCTGCACAACCCACAGTGGCGCTCACTGCCCTGATTTTCCACCAGGGTTTACAACTAAGGTTGAACTTTGACCCCCAGATAAGTTGATCTCCACAATATTGATCCAATAAGATTCCAAAATTGACAGGAAGCTGAAGTTATAAGGGCACCAATTTCACTGCAGACTACAATGGAGAAGTTCATTATGTACATCTCTGAATGCAATTACTTTCCTATTCTACTGGGACCTAGCATGCTGCAACTAATGACTATGGATTCATTATTGATTTATCTGACAGCTGTTTTTTTCCTTGAATAATCTATTAATCGCTGATCTATAAAATGTTGGAATCCCATATTACACAAATGACTATTTCTCAAAAGGTTGTTTTGTCCAACCATCTAAAACCCAAAGAAGTTTTAAATAAAAAATAGGGAAAAGCAGAAAATCCACTATTTTCTAGAAGCTATAAGTTTAGAGCAGTGGCAATGATAAAATTAAGAACTAGGCTTTAAGATTAAAAGGTTACAGTTTAATTGTCTTAGCCACAAATAACATGATAAATAATATTATCTGGACTGCTACTACTACTAAAATGGAATTAAATATTCTGTAGTCATCTCTAGTAGTAGTTCATCTCTAATATCATTTTGTGATTTAATTTGACTTTAAATATTTTTCCCTTCAAAATATTGTAACATTTTGGCTTATTCTCAGGAAATAATTACTATTCATTTTTTGATTTTTCATCCCACCTGTATTGAGGGTGTTTTATATTTAAAACTGATCTGAGTCATTTGCAGTGATACACTATAAGAGTTATTCTCGGAGAAAAAAGAAAGATGTATTCAGTGAAAAATAAAAGCATTGCCAGTGGCGTTGTCGTTGGTGGCTATGAAGCTGGCTGACTCACTGCTTTTACTCCTACCTACAGCTCAACCTGTTTGCATTTCCACCTTCATCATTCAGTGTTGGGTAGTCAGCACAGACGCCATTCACAATGGCAAGTCTTTTATATTTTCGGGAAATAACTGACGTGATATACTGATGGTAACCCGATGACTATGAGGGTTAAGGAAAGCCTTCACTGGGCAGCCAAGAAGGTAACATTTTAATACTCATTCAGCAGAGGCTGATGTCAGTAACCTCAGGCCGTCCATTCGTATTTCTATTAAGAATATGTTTTCACACACACCTCCACAGACACATAGTGCATAATCTCACTGCCATATTCTCATCTTCCCTGTCAGTGCATGTGTGTTCTTTACTTTTATTGTGATTTCCATGCGTTTTAATAATAAAATCTGAAGTCTGCATTGAGAGCAGTCGTTAGAGTTTATAATCTTTATATTTTTATTGAAAATGTATTATCTGTACTTCACTTCTGGGTGAGACTGTAATTTGAGTCTTAGCAGCAAATATTCAAAGCTTTTATGTCTCTACCTTTTCGGGGTTTTTTTTTTTTTTACCTCATCCTGATGAATAAAGTGGGTCTAGGCTCAGATCAGATCTTTTTATCTTGATAATTTACATTCATGGTAGGAAGTAGCTCATACATAACATCAGTGTGAGACAACCCAGGCCCTGAAGCCATCTACATGCCTAAATTTAAACACACAAAAAAATCTTTTTGCATGACCTGTGTGCAGATATTCAATCTAAGAAAATAAACTATTAATTGGGACACAATTAGTCACAGAAATTAATAGCAGTGCAAATGTTTATTATTGATTATTCGCTGCAGGGGCTGATGACAGTTGTTCTAGCAGCTGTTTAGGGTAAGAAAGGGACAGATCAATCAAGTGTCATATCCTTCTGAGTGCAGAAGAGCCAAGAACATGTGTGTGATTCTAACTACAACCGCATGAAATTGAAGGTTAAATGCAAAGAACAGACACACTGTGTTGCAGGTTTATATTTAGAATAATTCTTTCCTGTTAAAGACATAACCTTTCGCAAACCCAGGAATATCACACACACGAAAAAAGACTCAAAGACTCAGACTTAAAGATGCTTTCTGGATGATCAGATTTGATTGGGATAATAAAACAAATCTACATGAAATGTGTCAACAAAGGGCATCCTGGTAGTGTGATGGTTAATGTGCAACATCCGAGGTTCGAGTCGACATTTGTCTCATGTCAAACTCCTTTCTCCCTCCCCATGTTTCCTGCTTCTCTACACTTTCAGCTGTCAAAAATAAAGGCAGAAATGCCAACAAAAAAAAAGAAATCTCTCTAAAATGTGTAAACCACAAGATGCACTGAAGATCTGCCAAAAACAGTTGAAGAGGAAAACAGTGAACAAACATTGGACAACAAAATCCACCTGTACAAACCGCCTAAATAGAAATAAAGTTCCACTTAAGTCAGACTGAACATATCAAATTAGAATGTCAGGATACTGCGAACCAGCCAGACGGGGTGTTTAGGGTCATGAGAAAATTACAAGAGGAAGGAGAAATTTTTGCTGTTACCCTAAGACACGTACAGTCTGGTCCAGGTCCATCTTAAGTACTTCAACACACAAACCAAATACAAGACACATGTTAATGCCAGGATCTTAATACTAATGAGCACCGTATTGCGGAGGCCATGCTTCACTGGTGTCGAGACTAAAAAATCCTCTTCCTTACAATCTCCAGTGTAAAAGAGAACGAAGTGAAAGATTTTTTTGACGATTATCTTCTCAGTGAACTATCAGGGGACAAAAACAGCACTTCAGCTTGTGTGAAAATCCTCTGAGGTGAGACGCAGTCACTGCATTGCTTGTTGACAGCAAGCAGTGTCTGGAGAGCAGAGGTGGAGTGACAGCAGTTTTCATGCCTGTTCAAGTCCAATCACAGAGATGTTTATTTTCTTTTATATTCATGCTTTTCACTTTCTTGTAGGACACACACACTGTTCAAACGTGTCAGTGAGTTTGCAATGTGAGGATGGGTAGTGTTTCCCTAGAATCATGTTAAGATGGAAAGAGACTGATTAGAGTTAAAACTACCATGGCATTAAACCTCTACCCATAAACCATATTATACTGTCCACAAAATGAGTTTTCATAAAATCCCTTCTGAATAAAAACATACATTTTATGTAATAAAATGTTACTGTTACCTTGGGTTTCTCTTTGGTTTTCTCCTTTTCTCTATTTCTTTCTCTTTTCAATATTTTGATTATTTCAATGTTAAAGACAAGTCAGTTTTGTCAAAGTCGGAAAATAACACAAAAACAGGTGAGGCACAAACACCGGTCATCAATCTCTTGCCCCATACCAACAAGTAAGGAATCACTAAAGCAAAGGGAGTCTCTGACTCCCTTGCTTCAGGGCGTGCACTTCATCAGCCTGATTGATGAGGTTTACAGAGCAGTTCACTGTTAGCTAAACCATCACCTACATCTTCTCCATCATCCCTCAAAGTGCACAGAGTTCAACATCAAGCCCAGCCTGAAGAACGGGTAGGCAGCCTCTGCAAGAGACACCCACTCAATCACAGTGTGTTATTTCACAGACTTTTAATCCAAAACACCTTCCAGTACCATGATTAAAACTACAGGGTCTTCATTTCGTTACATGTCGAGAATATGATTAATTTCAACAATCAAGAGAATTAATTATTCTGTAATTGCACGTTTCTGAACTTGCAATCACAGCTAATTGTGTGAAATTGCATCATTAAAAAATAAATAATGGTAGTGTTGTTTTCCCTCTGTTCACTGAGTTACACAGAAATGTGTTACAGGTCAGCAACAGCATGAAAATTTAAAGTTATGTGAACCTGATCTCTCAAAAAGCCTTCTGCCATGTTGACCAAACACATCTAGGATGAAACATTCCCAAGGGTACAGGTTATTGGATGCAATTTATACAGCCACCACACTCTCAATGCTTTTCAACATCTATATAAAGGCTACCTGGAGTTTAAAAAAAACTGAGTTGACAGACAAGGAGTCACTGGAAATCAATGGCTCCTCAACACCACAGAGACTTTTGCAGGTCCATTAATGAAAACTCTATTGTTCAGACAAGCATTCTTTAAATGTAATGAGCACATTTTTGTCACTATCCCAAGGTTTCCTCAGACACCAAACTGGGACCATACTGAACGACAGATCTATGAACCACAAGTAGATTCATTAGTTCAGCTATAAAAAATGCTGTATTTGATTTCATTTTGACATTCAACATAACAGTGACATGCAGTGGTACAGGCAGATACAGACTATAAAGCCTATGTGATTGATTTCAGCATGTTTGCTCTAACGTGAAGATACTTTAAGCAATATTTAAGGGAAATAGAAAAACAACGGCATGCGATTTTCTAGCAGGTGTTAATGAAAGATTTAACAAACTTGAAGAACAATTTAGTGATTCACTATCTAAATGTAATGACATGTAGGAGAGCATTCAGAACCCCTGTAATTGTATGGTTCAGTTGTTACAGCCTATCAAACAATGAAATGATATCTTAACAGTCAGTGCTTTGCTCAACCCCTGACATTCATCATCTATTTATATCACCAGGGTTGGAGGTTTTGGTGGCAAGGGACACAGATGAGGCAGAGACATCTTCCTATTTGTGTCATTAGGCAGCCATCAGATTACAGGACTCAGACTACATCTTGTAACTATGAAAACAGACATCTTTGCTCTGCTCTGTCTCCTGGAGGTTAACACAGGTAAGTTATTAGGGATGGTGCTTATTTATACAGTTTTCTGGTGGGATTGGTAAATTAGAACAAATCCAGATACTTTTCAAGGCTCTTGTTCAGATTCTATTTTCGTTTACGACTTTTATAACATTAGTTTATGTAATTCACCTTGTAAATTGTCAAATTAATGCACCTTCCTTCATACATGTCAGGATTGAAAAACAAATGCGGAGCAGCCAAGGTAAGCTACATCTAGCGTTACTAGTTGATCTTATTGTTTCGAAATAACAACAACGTTAATGAAGCATTGCTCTAGCGTTGGTGAGTCCGTCAGTAGCTCGGGACTTATGTTTTTATATAAGATCTCTATCTTAGCTAACTTAGCTTAAGTGAACACTTTAGCTGAGTTAACCTGTTGTGAGTTGAGACACTTTAGTGGGGAAAGAGGTTACCGTTTCACCGGGGAGGGCCAAGACATGCGGGGTTTTTTCAGCCCGGGTCGCAGCTTCTCCAGGGTCCGGTTGCGGCACAGGTAGCGCTCGGTGTCCGAGTTGAAGCGCTGTTTGATCCGTATGTGAGTCCTGGGTTGCCGCCACAGGTGTTTGGGTGGCTTGGCGAGCCCTGCTCCCTCTCTGCTCAGCGTGGCACACTCCATTTTTCTACTTCACTAGTTTGTTTGTTTTTTTTGCTTTTTTAAAAACCGAGTTTTCAACGTTAACGTGTCAAACAGAGAACGTGCTGAACGGGCTGTCTGAGTGTGAGGAGCTGCAAACCGTTAACTGAGAAGGAGCTGCGAGCGCAGCATGTTGGTGCGCTGCTGTTCACGAGCCGGAGTGCTCAAACGACTCTCAGCCTCTAATACCAGCGCTCTCTCTCTCGCTCCCCCTCTCTCCTCCATCACTCTCCAAGTCTCTCTCCCTCCCTTATCTCCCCCCTCCCTCTCTGTTTCATCTCTTGTTCTCCATCTTCACTGTTCTCCAAGTCTTCATTCTCTTTCCATCTGTTTCTCTCTTGTATCTCTCTCGCTCTCTCTGTGACTGCCAATCATCATTATTCAGCAAAAGCAATACAGACAGAAATGCACACGCAGTATTTCATCTGTATAAGCTATTTGCATTGCCTTTCATCAGGCAGAACAACAAGTCTTTTGTAACACTAGCAGGTTCATCAATTAGTCAGCTGACATACAATTAATGTGCAACAACTTTTATATAATCTATTAATCTTTCAACTCAGTTATCAGACGAAAATACTATGTAATTGCAAGTTTCTTAAATGGAAGGATTTAATGCTTCTCTCTGGTAGCCTATTTATAAGAGGGAATTTGGGTTTTAGACCAGATAAAAGAAGGAAGATGAAGCCCTCACCAGTAGGGCTCTGGAGAAAATCAACTGAATTTACTATTTTTGAACAGGATAACCCATCAGTATCAATATTCCGTATACTTTCCAGTGAGTCCAGAGTGAATATAGGCCTACTAAAAATGAACATTTAAACAATATAAAATACTAGTAACTATCTTCACTGTCTGATGGTCTGATGAAGTGTCCAGATTTTGGTATATATTTAAAAACCTGTTGGTTGCCTATAAGGGCAAAAACTACTCTTAAATGCAGCACTTTTGGCTACAGGGACGAGGATCTTACCACTAAAAAGTCATGCTGACTTTTTGCAACTATTAGGGGCTTATAAAGGACACCACTTTAACATTTCTGTCATGCACTGAAAGGCAGACTACAGTACTGGCACTTTGGTTTCCAACTATAGGACACTATAGTTATGTTTAGTATTTATTCATAAAGGCCATTTTGATTAATTATGGATTATTATCATTAGGCATAGTTTAATGTCCACTACTGCTTGCTTTATAAGCTACAGTAAGTTTTGTTTTTTTTAATGAGGAGCCTATAGTTTTTCCATTACTTGCTGGAAGATTTTGCTGAATGCCATGCATTCAAATGAATTCATCTTTATTAGCATGACAGGAAAGCAACACCTACAGGATGTCACCAAAGCCACTTGTGGTCATTATCCGAAGGAAAAATATGGGCTGTATCATTAGAAAATATATAGTTATTATGTTATAGAGTTTACCCCTCTGTCATTAATGTCTGGATAGCAAACACATACATAATGGTTCTAAATGTTTCAGCATAAGGATTGTAAACTGAGAAAGAAGAGATACAGTAATGCAGATGCCGAAGAGATATGGAAGACACACACGCACGACCTTTCACTGCAGGCCTTTTCTTGTTGCTGCAATTACCAGGCATTTCTTAGAGGGAAGAGGGCTTTCATTAACACCTGAAAACACATTCCACCATTCTTCCTGTGTGTGTGTGCAGAGCTGTGAACTTCACTGTCACTCAGAAAACTTCAGTTGTTCAGACGGAAAGCCTGCTTTCTTTAGTCCACCTGGACTGACTGAAACCAAACCTGACATACAACAAGGAGACTCGGGAGGTAATGAGCTGAGGTAACTCTGCCCGCTGACTTTAGAGAGAGAGAGGAAGGGACAGCAAAAGAAAGAAAGGGGGGTTCAGAAGCAAGTGTAATTACTGGATTTTCATGGCTTTTCAATCAAATGTTATGTTGATTTTTCATCACACTGATGAACCAAATGAAGATGATCCAAATCATGACCAAACACAACTGAACAACAACTTCCAATCTGAATGACAGCAACAAAAACAACAAAAAAGCTCATCTTTATCAGGAAATAAATGTTCTCTAAAGATGACTGTTTGACTATACACTTAGACAGAGATGTTAACTGTAATAGTTTGCACTCTCAAATAATTGGGGTGGCAGTTATAGTCAACAGTATTACAAAAGAATAAGAACCACCAGCTAGGGCGCATAATATCCATAATATTTTCAGCATGTATACAAACCAGCACTATGGACCCCCCCCTTCCCCCACACACACACACAAAAACAGAAGAAAGAAAGAAAGAAACTGTATGTGTGTCACTGACCGGTGCTCATCATGACTGGCCAGTGCTCGGCTGTACAACACTTCCAGTCGGTCCAGCGGCAGGCCTTGTGCTGCAGATGGCCGCCGAGTGTCACATGGGTGCTCCTGGCAGGAGTGCCTCCTCCACAGAGGAGGAAGCAGCAGCGGCCCGGAGAAACGCCGCCGCACCGCCTGGTGGATCACAGGTAGAGACTCTCGACGACCCTGGACCCCAAGAGATACAGAGAGAGATGGAGAAAGAATTTGAGCGTCCAAAACCTCACTGTCTTCATTGTAATGCTGCAGGCTTAAAATGTATGACTGTGAGAACATACATGCCATAGGCTAGCTTCAATGAAACACTGAAAAACTAGATGATCTAGAATATATCAGTTGATAGTTTTTTAGCTACCTAACTAAAACTTACAAAGTATAATAAAACCGTCCTGCTATAAATCCTACCTTCATGAAGGTTATAATGTTCAGTTTTTGTTTAAACTGTTTTAGAGAGGTGTTATTTCAACTTAATGGTTATTTCAGAGGCTGGAGGAGTGTTTCTAATACATTGGCAATCTGATTTATACCAATGCTGTGCACTAAATATTAGAAACACCTCTCAGTATAATGCAATACAATTCAACGGCAATACACCAAACTGCAGCCTCCAAAATGACCATTAAGTTGAATCAACACCTCTCTAAAACAGTTTCTAGCAGAATGACTCTCGGGTCTGTCTGGATTGGCACAATATTTTAAAGAAGACATTCACGATTCCTTGACGATGAATGCTAATGGCTGTGGTGATCCCCTGGCTTTCACTCTAGTGCCACCATGAGGTCAAAATGCCAATATGCCCAGTGCTCTTTCACCACTTGAACAATCTTACACAGCTTATATGAAGTATATATTTTACCACTTACTGTATATCATTATAGATGTGTTTCATATCATGTGAATGCACAGTGTACCCGCCAAATATGTTGTTCACTTCACTTAAGCGAACAATAACACAATGACTCAAATGTCATTAATAAAACATTAGAGATGGGACACCCACAGAAATTATGAAATATCATCTAATCAGTTGCAATTACCATATGTTTGAAAAACATCACTGTTAATGCATGAATATATTATGTGCATATATATTTAATTTAATAGTCCAAATGAGAATCATATGAGTCCTGCCATAACAAACTAAATGCTGAAATTATTTTGCCGTCACAATCAGAAAAAGTTCAACATATAACTAACTGAGTGAATAATGAATATACACATACTAGTCCAGGGACGTGTGCCATCTGCCCAAATGACCCTGTGGGTATCGCTGGTGTAACACAAACACTTTTCACTTCTGACACAAAGTAAGTAGTTTGTTTGTCTTCTACCATGACAATTAAATTGTCTTTTTTCATGTTCTCCCTGCTAATCTTTTTAATATTAGTTGATGAACTGTAACGGATTTGCAGCAGTGATGACAGCAAGACATCAGGTGGAGAGACAGCAACTTCGTCTGGTTTACAAACAACAGCATGGCAAATGAGTGTGTGTCTGTGTGAAAAGTACATCACCAATATGACTTCTCTCCATTAAAACGTGTCAAATAAGTTCAAGGTAGCCAAGACAACACATAAACCCAAAAATCCATGCCCATTTTGGCCCAGGTCTCCAGCACCTCACAGTCTGTTTCTGTGTAATCTGTGCTTCAGCACAGTCTGCGGAGTCATCACCTGGAGGTTCACAGAGAGGAGATACTTGTCATCTCAGACAGTCTTTGTCTCTATTGTGTGTTATTGAATGTTCACCTGACTTTTTCCTGTAGATGTAAAGATTCTCAAAGACCTGTTTTCTTGACCTGTTTCACATTCGGTTATTTTTCTCTTAAACAAAGGATTTTTGTTTTGGATATAAAGCTCCACAAACTTGGAATTATTGACTTGGAATTGATGCATCTAAGGTTCGGGTTATGTTAGAAAACAGGTACCTGTACAATGACCTTGTGGGAAATGAGTGTTTATTCCTAATCCGAAGGCTGGGTGAAAAGCTGGCTGTGATACAAAGGAGGGAGACGAGATATCATTTAAATGTAGGTACAACAGGGTGCACATTTTTCAGACAGTCTCCTGGAAGTCATTCATAGTGTTGCACTTGGTTGTTCACATGAAAAGTGTCAGAAATAGTTAAATAATAATAGTAAAGAATATAAAAAGAGACTTGTGCTTGATGAACAGGTGAGTAAGAGGATCTTGAGTTGAGCTTGCTTTGTTTGATGCTTTTTCAAAAGTTTAGCTCATCTTTTAAGCCGACATGTGCTTACAATAATTAGTTCGCACATACACAGTTCCATCTGCTGATGAAAGCCGTGTGACTAGCACAGAACCTCCAGAACAAATGGACCTTGAGTTGTGGTCAAGAAAAGAACTGTCAAAGTCGAGGATGCGTTTTAGTTGGTCCCTTACTTAACTTTCTTTCTGCTGCTATAACGATTTTGTTATTTTAGATGTGAAATGTTCTGAGGAGTAGCGTTGGTGTCCACCACAGAATTTTTTTGTACAGACTCACACAGAACTCACATCCTACACTGCAGTACGTCTACAAGCACTGAAGAACCCTATGAAGGTGTAATTGGAGCAAACAACTGAACATCTGCGACAGTGGAATTTGTAGGTGTAGAACAATTTCTTCATTGCAGGTGCACAAATTGTTTTCCGTTTTTTCCATCTGTAAATCAGCATGTGAATTCATGCAGTGAAGTTACACACCTGTAGAATATTTTCTTATAAAACAAATTTTTTCTTTATATTTTCTTTATATTTTTCTAGCTCTCTCTCTCTCTCACACACACACACACACAGGAATCAGCAACAAAAACAGCTTGAATCTGCCGTTGTGAGTCTGAAATGCAGATTTTTCTCACTTTTGCACCACAAATCCGAGTGACACGTTGAGCAAAAGTGATTTGTGTACCAATCAAAGAGCTAGTTTGGGCATCTTTCCATGTGGCCCAAGTCTAGAGGTAATAGACATTCTACAGGTGTGCAACTTTCTGATGTGCAAGTGAGAAAAATCTGTCCATGACTTCACATTTTTTGATACACGTGTGAATTTGTTTTGTTTCACTGCAGCAACAGTAGTAAAAATGTGAGCATTTGAGTTTTTAATTTGTGATTTGTATAATAGGATGTGTCCACTTGCAATGAGGAATCTGAGAAGGTACAACTGTTCTGTTTGTGGGATAGAAAAAATGTTCTACAAGTTGCAACTCTTAAAATATTTTGACTTCAAATCTACACCATTTTGCCTGGACCATTGTGATTTTCCATTGACCAATGTGACCATTTTCTACAACTACAAATTCCACTGTCACAGGTGCTCAGTTGTTTTGCTCCAATAACACCTTTGAGGGAAACTGGTCAAGGTTACTTTGAGAAATCAGGTCATGCAAACCCATATACCCATACATGCACCCACTCGGTAATCATATTTTTGTCCTACCCCAACCTTATTTTGAAAGCACTGCTTAGTTTTTTGTTTGTTTGTGTGTGTGTGTGTGTCAGCGAGGACAGACTCTGTAGTGAGATCACACAGTTTTAACTTACAACAAGAATGTGGCTGAATTTAACAAATAGTCAAATGTTCATCAGTGGAAATTCACATTAGGAGAATTTTAGATTTCTCCTTCGTGCTAGTTTCCATTTTAGTCTGAATTTGGATGGAATCATTTTAAATACGAGGATGTTTCCATACATTACGATATTTTCTTCCACCCTGCCAATCTGGTGCCACAACTCTATTCTCCTATTCTATGTGCATGACAATAAAGAACTTGTTTGGGGATGCAGCTGGTGAATTCTAGTTTCTCTACTGCTGGTTTTGGGCTGACACATAACTTCCCAACCTGGATGAGGTAACTAATTTACTCTTTCATACTAAACTGGTTACTGTAGCACAGAAAGATATTTGTGTCATAAGAAAGCCAGTGATGCCAACACTACTGGACCTAAATTAGTTTTCTGTGTATCACTGTACAGTGCTGTTTTTCATGCACTCCCACTGATTTGATATTTTGCCCTCCTAAGTTGACATTTTGCAGGTATGACATTTTCACCAGACAATATAACATATAACTTCATTTACAGCAGCCCCTTCTGGTTTGCATCAACATGTTGGTTTTTTTGTCGCCAAATGACACATTTTCCTCCAGCTAATCAGCAGCAGAAAGGAAGCAGCTGGCTGAGTTATCACCTGGCCGATCTCCTACCATGCAACACACAGAGAGTGAGAATGAGATGGAGGCAATAAGGCTGGTGTGTGATCAGACAGAACGGCGTGTGCTCTGCCTCTAAGAACCAATGAGCTGGTGGCACCAGTCCTCGCCTCGCTTCTCCGTTAATCGAGAGTACAGCGCTGACTCAATTCTTAGGACTCACACTCTCTCCCAAAGTGGTGTCATATTCTCAGCACAGTGTGGCAGGACACAGAGGGAATCAAACCCCAAACCCCAGCTGATTCAGTGCACAAGTCAAGGAATAATGACTCATCACACTTTAGTTAAATACAGATGAATGTGTAATGTTAATGATAAAATCTATGCAACAACAAAATCCATTACTTAAACCTTAAACTATCCTGTAGCAGCATTTAATTCTGGTGTACCAGGTGTGTAAAAATAGCCCCTGCTATGATTGATGATTGAGCTCTGGTGTAAAAGGGCAGTCCTATAGATAATCCACTTCCTTTTAAAAACTGAAGGAATGGCACCAAAATCTGAAGATTACCACTGATGTTTTTGACAGCAAAAAACATTTTCTACTATCAAACTCAAAACACATTTGTAGGCAGCTAGAAGTTCATATCATCTTCCAGAATGATCTTTTTATATACGGTGATTTTTTTAAATATACAGTCTATGAGAGTGATCAGCTGCACAATGTAACAATATTAGCATAGTGGCACAGTGCTTACCAGGAATGTCAATATTGACTTAATTCATTAGTTCATTTGTTTATAATTGACAAATCTACTGTATGTGTTTTTTTTGTAAAATTCCCAGGTTTGCTCCAGAAAAACCTAAGACTGAACTGGTCATAATGGCAAATTTTTTCGCCATGGCAGTGGCGGGATTCCATGGACGCCAATAACGGTCTGTCTTTAATTTAGCCCACCACTTTGGTCCAGATGTAAATATCTGAACAACTATTGGATGGACTGCCATAACATTTTGTGACATTCATGGTGGCAAGATGATGAAGTCAACAGACTAGCTTTTACTCTGGCACCATCATCAGGTCAGAATTTGTCCAGTAAGTTGTTTTATTTCTAGATGGTTGAGAAAACTAAAAGCATTCCCTTCAACTTCAGCTGTGCTCTGTGTTTAATGCTAAATGGCAAATGTTTGCATGCTAACAAATTGAATTAAAAGGCAAACATGGTAAAAATTAAGTAATAAATTCGAGGTGTGCTGCTGGAATAACGTGAATGTAAAATCAGGTTAAGTTTGACATATAGGACAAAGAACTGCTGTTTCTCAATATTTCCTGCAGCTCCTTTAGCTGACCAGCAAACCACTGGAACACACTTAGGTCTACATTGAGATTTGGAATTTTCAGTGCTTTACTTTTAGCAGATCTGATTTAAAAAAAACAAGCAGGTGACAGTCTGGACAAACTACAAACCTCCAACATGTGAACCTCTGGGTGGTCGCGTGAGTCATTGCTCCTCTGACAGTGATAACCTGGAGTGTACTTCTACATCAGTGCTGCAAGGTGAGAAGTTAACATGCTAGAGGCCAGCAAAAACAAGACTTTCATGGGGCATTAAGTTAAACTAATAGGTATTAATAAACATGACATCAAGATGATCTGAACTGTTGCATCATCATATGAATCATAACACCCTGCTCATCACAGAGCCTACACACATATTTGAAACAAGCTCACCAAGAGCCTCTAAGTGACATTTTCTGTCTAAGCTGGAATAGGCAGATTTTTCTTTACAGCGTTTTATTATTATAAACAATCCAAGTGGAACAATCCAACAGAATTTCTACAATCTGTTGCAGCCACTGCAGCTTTAGTTTATTTGTAGCTTCTCTAGCAAGTCTTCTTTTTCTTAATTTTATTCCCATTAAGACAGCCGTCAGATATCTTAGATTTATAATGTGATAAATAATTTACACTGCTGACACTGTCTTGCTCTCTCCCTTGCTCTCATTTTTGTTAAATCTGTTGATTGTTATGAAAGTGTGACAATTCCCCTCAATTGCAGTTAGCTCTTGTGTCCTAAAACAGATCTTTGACACATTTCATTAATCAGTCTTTTGTGCTCAGAACAACCTGATGGTTACCACCTCATCAGGAGAGCATGTGTATGTTGTCTGTTACCAACAGGGCTAATGGCTGAAGCCGGCCACTCCCCTCATTTTTTTCCCCACCCAGAATCAGACATCCTCGTCAACATGAAAAAGGAAACTGATTGACTAATATAACTGTGGAGGATTTATGCCATCTGAGGAGAAAGCACCTGGGGCTGTATTAGTGTGTGTTGAGTAGCAGCTCAGACATTTTGCTGCTCTGACCACAGTCCAACATGTACCCAGAGTTTATCGCCACAGGTATCCCAGAATCCACTGGGCTCCCATCTGCCCCACACAGTGTGTACACACTTATCTAATCACTCCATTCCTTTGCACAATATGCTTACACATAAAGACATTGTACCCATACATTACAGTATTGCTCTACTACAGGTATATCCTTTCACACACATGCACACACACACACACACACACACACACACACAGACAGACAAGCTCCAACAGCGTGCTGATGTAATCAGAGATGATAAGAGTCTTTCATTAGGACATGTAATCCTTCATGAACTCATGAGAGCAATCAAAGCTGCTGCTGTTTTCCTAAGTGGGAAAATGAATATTAATTCATCAAAGTGGTGAGAGGAGCAGAACTGGATAAACCTTCCCACAGTGCGAGTTATGTGTAATAAGTGTGAGTGTTTCATAGCAGACAACCAGAGGAAGCCTGCTGCCTTCTGATACAAACCTCACCTGTACGTATAATGACACCTGGGGGTGCAAAAAGTATGATTAGCATTGCTCCATAAATAGAGCCAGTCTCGAATCAACCCTCGTCTTCTCAACCCCCCTCTTTTTCTCTCTGTAGGCATGCGTGTGCCATGATTAACTCTGCGGGCAAACACAAAAAGCCTGTTTTCATGAAAGCTGGGATTTTCCAAACTGCACTTAAAAGTTGACTCATAGAGCTGCCAGGGGTAGAGCTGTGGAGCTTTATGGTTACATTTGACAGCTCTGTTTCCTAAAAGTGTCTGTCATAATGTAATATATATATATATATATATATATATATATATATATATATATATATATATATATATATATATATATATATATATATATATATATATATATATATATATATATATAATATAAGGCTGAGACAGAGTAATGCTCCTGCACTGTACCATCAGTGAGAAATCAATAGAAAAGCACTTGCTACAATCTGTCTGAAACATTTTATTATTCATTCATATCATTCCAACATTTGTTGCACAATGTAATCATGATTTAGATCAAAGTATTGTGGCAAATAACCATGAAAAGTAGGTTTTATGCACTTTATGCACAGCTATTATTTAATTGAATAATTCAAAGATTTAGAAAGATGTTGTGCAGTTAGTTCCCTTCTTCTGTATGGCTGGGGATTTTTCAAAAGTAAAAAATAGTTGTGCTTCCAAAAATGTTATATCAGATACAGCTTTAGTTTTTTTTCAAGTTAAGTTTAGGTTACTGGCAGTAATCTGATTGAAGAGGTTTTGTTATATTAACATCTACATTGTTATCTAACTTGTGGTATTGCTGGTGTTTCTTGCTGGTACAGGAGTTTCAAGTTTAAAACAGTTGTGAAAGAGCAACTCATTTTAACAACCTAGATACTATTAGAGTGACTAAAAATACTTTAGTCACTTTAGTCAGTCAAATTTTATATTCTAAAGTTCTAAGAATTTTAGAAGACACTACTGCAACTTCTGAAACTTCGATGGTAAGAGTTGTTTAAGATAGATAGAGATTAAATTCATATGCCCAATATGCCCTAAATGTATCTATGTGCCTCTATATAGCAAATGTATCAAAACAGTATGTGAAGCAAGATCATCCTTCTGTGTGAGAGAATAATTAAAAGCTGTAATAAAATGCCTCTAGCTTTTCAACAACTAACTAGTTATCTGCTTTGTGTGTGTGGGTGTGTGTGGGTGTGTATGTGTGTCTTTATTGACTGCAAGAAAAACCCTGAAGTAAAGATAAAAATTTTATTGCCAACTTTCAAACCCAATCATGAAGAAAAACAGGTTGTGACGCACAGCCGCAGAGTCAGACAGAGGTGTGGGTCTTATGTAGGACTTATCAGTAAAGTTAACTACCAACCCTGTGTGTGTGTGTGTGTGTGTGTGTGTGTGTGTGTGTGTGTGTGTGTGTGTGTGTGTGTGTGTGTGTGTGTGTGTGTGTGTGTGTGTGTGTGTGTACGAGAGTAAGCAGTGAATATTATTTACCTCAAGCCAAGCCATTGACGCTGGTTAGTTGTTGCAGCAGCGAGACAGCAGCTGAAACAAAACAACAAAGGAAGGTGGTTTTAAAATGACATTCATCACTCTTAGTAATCCATTTTTCAAAAGACTTAACTAAGAGTCAATCGTTATGAAGTACACTAATACTAGATGTTCCACTTGAAGGGGAAATAAGAGAGACTGGTGCTGTCCCATATGACAAGATAAAATAATCTTTATGTTTTGCTCTCTGACAAATGAATCATCTATCACTATCTGCAGATATTTCTGGCATTCAAGTAATTTTCCTGAAAACCAGACTCACTTTAAACCTTTACTTTGACCTTGTGATGGTTTGCACCGGAAATTCACATTAGATATTAGAAAAAATACAAACAATGAAGTCTGGGTTGGTGATGGTACAGTGGATAAGACACATGCCTTTGGTGTGAGAGACCTGGGTTCAGTTTTCACTGTGATACGTCTACCATTGTGTCCCTGAGCAAGACACTTAACCCCTAGTTGCTCCAGAGGCATGTGACCTCTAACATATAGCAATTGTAAGTTGCTTTGGATAAAAATGTCAACTAAATGAATAAATGTAAATGTAATACATGTAAAACATAAGTAACTCTATGAAAATCAAACATTAATGAGGACTCTGTAAAGTATTCATGTGACTCATCAACACCACCTGGCATTACCATGTGCTCAGTGATGACGGATGGATCTATGAGCATGCCAGAGGCATCACAAGGGCTAAAAAGCCTTTCAATCCAGACAGAAAAGTAAATGATGAAGCACTTTTATTACTTTGATGAACTGATTTGTTTATTTTCAAGTCATGCACAGCTCAGCCCACATGGGCTCAGAAGATGCAGCGCTAAAACAAAATGTAATACAATACACAACAATGATTACACAAACTCAACAGGAGGGATAAAATTTGTTGTCTCGTCTTTATAAGAAATTAGGAGACATGGACATTCATAAGCATTTCATATGAGGGACAATAAGTTATACAAAAGGTTAATAAACTGCACTTTTACAGAGCTTTTAACCTGAGATCAGTACAAAGTGGTAGATAATACCTTATATTCAGGCCTCTAGGTATCATTAATAATAATAACTCTATTTATTTCTATAGCACCTTTCAAATCAAAGTTACAAAGTGCTTTGCAATAAAAACTAAAAATCAAATCCAAAACATAACATATAAAAAAAGATAAAGCACACATCCTGTTTTCTAAATGCTGTGCATGTGTTTTTAATTTGCCTGCGTTGTGTCTATTTGCGTGCGTTTTCTTAAGCTGCAGAGCATCTGCCCTTGTCAGCCACAGCTGCTGATTATTTTATCAATTAGTCGATAAAAGGTTTTGTCTGTAAAATATCAGAAAATAGTGGAACATGAAAATTATAAATTCCCAAATTACAAAACCCAAAGATATTAAGTGTTCTATTAAGTATGACAAAGAAAAACATACGATCTTCACATGTAAGAAGCTAAACTTAGATAATAGGTAATTTTCTGTTGACTAATCTCTTCTTCTAATCTGTTTTCAACTCAGTGCCTACATTTTACCAAGCAGTTGTTTTCGCGACTGCTTATCAGATGATTGAGTAGGTTTGAAAGATGCCTTTCACCTGGGAGGTCAGGCCTTGAATCCTGAAAGTTAATGTTGACATGATCATTGGTTAACGTGGTAAACCTTGTGAAACAGTCGCAGTTTGGTTTCTGTTGGGGCACCAAACCAATTGGTGAGATATCATAGTAAATTCTTGATTTCTGGCATAGCAGCCCCAGCACGGGAGGAAAATACACCAATAAGATACCCTGCATCTTAAATATGCTTGAAAGACAGTACAATATTGCTGTTGCCTTACACAAAACATACGGGTCTTTGCTACTCAACACTTTCCTGCTGTTTCTTTTTGACAATGTGCATGTCTCCATGGGAAAGCCTGTGCTGCTCACCAAACTCAACGGTAAACAGGCCCTGCTATTTACATACTAGATACACATCCCAGCAGGCACATTCATGGCTCTTTATATTTGAAACATGGAATTACCCATGAAATTTAAAAAAGGATGCCGTGTTTTCATGCTCAAACTTATAAATGAAAGTGACAGGAGAGTACAGAAAACAAGCTGCATCCCGACCACAACAGCCTATCAACCATAACTCAACAGGAAACCCTTTCATGACTATCTACAACAGTCTCACAGTTTTGTGTTTGGACACATGACAGCATGAAAATTATGTCTAAGATCTAATGTATATTTAACAAGAGAAAAAACACAATCTGCCTCTAGGCTTTATTGGCTATACCAGCACATTACTACCTCTTCCAGGGATTTTATGTGTTTACTTATGTTGGCTTTTCGGTTTACAGATTTCACTAAAATTCTTTGAAACTCCAGGCCATGGCTAAAGGAACAAGAACAAAGTAATATGTTCCAGGTCCACATCCAGGTAATTCTTAACATTACCACAGAGGACATTTTTGAAAATATTTCAGATCTTTCTCTACTGCAGTTAACTCAAGGAAATAACTCAAACATCTCATAATTGTCTATCCAGACTTGTACTTTGATACACAATAAAACATTTTCTAGAAACCCTTTTCCCAGAAGACACTTTCAACTGTCACCGTGTGTAAATAAAAAAAATGATTGGTGGCTGAATTCCATAGGGCTGCTTCAGTTTCAGGGTCCTGGTATTGTCCCTGCTGGCTCACTTTCACATTTTCACACCTTATTGGGACACTTGAATAGAACAGAGCCCTTGTGAATGTCATTAGCAACATCTGAGTTTTACCTACTATTGAGTTGTGAAGTGGAAATGTTTTAACCATTGTGTGTTCCCATTTCAAAACCTCCCAACTCGCCCAAACAATGTTAAGAGATAAGATAAGATCCTTTATTGATCCCCTGTAAGGGAAATTGAAATTGGCACAGCAGCAGCACAGGGGAATGTAGTGGTAATCCACACAATACGAGTACAATCGGGATATATATATCCCCCTCTCACCCCTTGTGTGGGGTGGTATGTGTCATCCTCAAGCTCGGGTCCTCTACCAGAGGCCTGGCAGTTTGAGGGTTCTGCGCAGTATCTTAGCTGTTCCTAGGACTGCGCTCTTCTGGACAAAGACCTCTGATGTTTTACCTGGAATCTGCTGTAGCCACTCTCCCAGTTTGGGGGTCACAGCCCCCAGTGCTCTGATTACCACTGGCACCACTGTTGCTCTTACTTTCCACATCTTTTCTAGCTCCTCTTTCAGCCCTTGGTATTTCTCAAGCTTCTCGTCATCCTTCTTCTTGATGTTGCTGTCGCTTGGGATTGCCACATCTATCACTACTGCCTTCTTCTGCTGTTTGTCGATCAACACGATGTCTGGTTGGTTAGCCATCACCAGTTTGTCAGTCAGGTTCTTAGCTCGGTCATTCTCAACTACCTTAGGAAGTATCTTCCATTTTGACCTTGAGACTTCCACTCCATTCTCACAACAGATGTTCCTGTACACTATGACAGCTACCTGGTTATGGCGTGCCATGTACACACTTCCGGCCTGCATCTTACACCCTGCTGTTATGTGCTGTACTGTCTCAGGGGCATCCTTGCACAGTCTGCACCTGGGGTCCTGCCTGGTGTGGTAGAGCCCAGCCTCTATTGATCTTGTACTGAGTGCCTGTTCTTGTATCGCCACGATTAGTGCTTCTGTGCTGTCCTTCAGTCCAGCCATTTCCAGCCACTGGTAGGATTTCTTGATATCAGCCACTTCTTCTATTTGTCTGTGGTACATGCTGTGCAGCGGCTTGTCCCTCCATAACAGTTCTTCATATTCCTTGTCCTCACCTTCGGGTTTCTGCTGCCTGAGGTATTCACTAAGCCCTTCATCTTTGGGGGCCATCTTTGTGATGTACTCCTGGATCTTCGTCGTTTCATCCTGGACAGTGGTCTTGACACTCATATATATGGTTTCATATATATATAAATAATCAATCTCTTCTTTTTAGAACCATTTTCTGACGTAGCTGTTAGTCTTTTGGAATACTTGTTCAACCAGGAGATTTTTAATGCAGATACAGGACACAGAAATGCTGTGAGTCATGAATCATCATCCAAGGGAAAAATTAATCAGACTTTTATTTCTGAAACCGTAAATAACCCAAATTGTGCCTCCCACTTGGCAACTATATGACATGTCAAAATGTCTGCTGTGAAAAAGGCCTCTTGCTGAAATATCAGATTTAGAGAAATGTGCAGCCTTGACAAAAGTATACACTCTTCCCTGTATTACTTATTTCTTTTTCATCTAAGAAATAAAATTCTCAGCTTTCATGCTTTCTAGTGGACCTGGAAACCCTCTGCCCTCTGACACGCTCCACTACAGTCTGCCACACACACAGCTCTTCCCACTTGCACGATGCCTTTTGACAGTCAGCCACAGCACAGCAACAGTACTTAATTTTGGTCAGTTTCTTTTCCAAGGCAATATTTCACTTCTCTAGGTAATGGCGGGCTGCCTTTTTTCTGTGGTGAGCTGACATTTAGTTCAAAGGAGTTTCTCGTTCTACCAAGAAGCCATCATTAATGTTATTGGTTACACGTGTAATGCAATGACAACTTCTAACATCTGCTGTGAGAAAGGTGTATTTAACGATCTAGTGGCATGTTTGCGATACTAATGAGCCTCCTAATCAATGCTTAATTAATGGCAGATGCATTGGGAAGGTCAACCACTTTAAGTCTTTATGATAAAACATGCAAACAGTGCTCAGCTAAAGGGTGAATATACAGTATGTTGTCTGCTATAGCTGTTTACAGTACTAACCTGGATTATTTTCAATTAATCAAAATAATTTGAGTTGACTAAATTCTATTACAAACATTTTTAGAGCAGTGGCAGTGAATTTAAATGTGAAAATGCTTTTAATTTAACACTTGCAGCATGATATATTATATAGTGCACAACATCTCAAGCCCTGCAGTTATTTAAAAGTTTACCATTGACATGTTTAACTCTCAATACACTGATATTGTGAGTTAAACAATACCAGTTGTCTGGCCACAGCAGAGCCTTTAATGATTAACTATCTCAGCAGTGGTGTCCTTGTCTTAAATTCTACAATCAGCGGTAATAAAGTGAACACCCAAGGAGTCTTATGATGCCGTAGCCGTAATGACGCACAGCAGAAACGCTTGTTAAAAATCAACCTGATAAGGCTGAAGAGTCAATGTGTGAAACGTTTGAGAGCTTTACTACGAGATGAGATCCACTGAGGAAATTTTGATTCACTCCCCGAACACCCCCCACTCCCAGTGCTGGAATGTAAATAAATACATTTACTCAAGCTGTATACTTAAGTACATATTCGAGGTACTTGTACTTTACTTTCCATTGAATGCAACTTTATACTTTAAAAATTTGGGGAATTTGAGTTTTTATGATTATCTAAAGGATTAAGTGTTCCTTTCTGATAATTAAACTATTTAAACCTCCCCTTGGATCAGCTGCTTTTTGAGCTCATGAAAAGTTGACTTTTCAGAGAGTCATGGTTTTCACAGGACAGTGCTGCTACAAACATATGATGAGGTTAAAGAATATACAACAGACACATCAATGCAGCAGTAATATTAATACAGAAACATCATTTATAATAGTGAAACACTGACAGGGACCAGTTTTCTGCAGAATGAGTACTTTTACTTTTGATACTTTAAGTGATTTTTGCTGCGTACAAATTTTAGTGGAGTATTTTCAGTGTTGTAATGATTCCTGCATAAAGGATCTGAATTCTTCCACCCTTGGAAGAGTAATATCAATCGTCTCATCTTACTCTCGGCAAGAAAGCAAATAAGAGAATTTCCCAGAATGTCAAACTATCCAACAATTTCAGCTGTTTTTTTAAACATTCAGCTCTTGTACACATTTTTGGCATCATTTCATGTCTCCAGGTTTTGTACTCGACTCTTTCATGCTACACGTGTAACTTTATAATTCCGTTTTATGTCCACCGTCACCTCTTTCATGCTTGTCTCAGTTCAGTGCCACTATACCTCTTTATTTCTGACTATATGTTTCTCAACTCACATGTACTATATTTAACTTATTTTTTGTTTACGATTTTTGTTTACCACGGAAATGTAGCATAGTACACACTGTACTTGTATAATGAAGTGTGACAACCTAACATAGATTTGATTGGATTTAACGTATATTATGTTGTTGTGTACCAAACGACAAACTGAAAAATAGCACAGTATGTTAAGTTCAAATTAGACTACACAGAGAGAGAGACGTCTGACCTCATCTGTGGCCAAATATCTTATTTCCGTTGTATTTTACGCCCTCGCTGTACAGGAAGAAGCTTAGTTAAACCCACATGTTGGTTACAGCTCAAACAGTGACTAAGTGTTACTCACTGAGCAGCCAAACAAAGGACAAACATAGGATTTTGTGCCTTTGGACAGTAATCACTTAGGGACAGGAGCGAGTCATACTCATAATCCATCTGTCTATGGGTGTGTTTCTACTCTATTCTATGCTTTCTATTCTGTATGGCTCTCTGCTACAGAGTCATTTCTTCAATTGGATCAGTACAGTGTGCTCTCTCATCTCTCTTCTTCCCAGTTTTCTCTCTCTCTGTTCTTGAGTTTTAAACCAGCAACTCTGCAGTTTATTAAGCAACAGCTATGACAAATGACATAATTTCTGCAACTGGACAGCATAAAGCCTCAACCAAACTTCAAAAATACTAATTATACTAAACAGATAAAACACTGACAAATAAAGTCAGCATTTCAGACACCTGTTTTTTAAAATCTGCTTCTTCTTCTCACCTTGATTTCTGAGAAAGTGACAAGACAAATGCTACTTTTCTGTCAAATTACGAGTGAGTCACACAGACAGACAAAAGCAGATTTAGGTATTGGCTCTGCAATTGTTTACAGATCAGATCAGATGGTGATGGATGATAAGAGGATGTGGCTCAGTGCTGGAGCAGCACGCCATCTAATGGTCACAGAGAGGATGCCCATGCCTGGTTTACAGTGCTTTTCCTTGCTGAATTGATGACACTGAGAGATTCCCAAAGTTTCCCACATTAGAGAAACAGGTCTGACAGAACAACTTTAACCCTGAGGAGCCTGCTAGATGTTCTGTGTGGAATCATATAACTACAGTGAGTGTTAAGCTAAGCACAGCAGGTACAGTGAAAAATCAATATATCTCACTGAATATATAGCACTTTGAAATATGAATTTACTGACTGACGTGACTTATTCTTCTTCTCAGACTCTTTCCCTTCCATTCTGAAAATGTGTGGGTGTATGTAAGAGAGACAGAAATTAAGGTAAAATAAACAAAAGAAATGATGATAGACTAAATTTGATAATTTTTAGCCAAAGCTTACGCTCTTCCACTGACAAAGAGAAAAATGAGAGAGCTATAATGAAAGAAAGAAATGAAAAACAAAGAAAAGGATTTATGTCAGACAGTGGGGAGAGATGGTCTGTTTGTCTTTGTAAAGAGACAGAATGAAGGAAGCAGATATGGAGGAAGGAAGGAGATAAAGACAGGAGGGAACACATAAATATTTTGGGGAAATACATTCCATGTTGGTTTGCTCATGAAGCTGAATTACTCCAACGGTCCAACAGACACAGCTGCTTACATTACAATGCAATACAACAATGTGACTGGAAACTACTGAACATGTGCTGCACTGAGCTTATGATAACACTATAGAGGATATTCTACAAATATTACAGCAGGTGGGAGCATAACAACAATACATGAGAAATATAACAAACTGCCATAGAAATATTTAATGTTTTTACAGGAACATTGTGGGAATAATAAAGAAAAAAACTGCTGTAAAGCAACACCTAAACACCATTAAATCACATGAATGTATTATAGGGATGAGATACTATATAAAATTGAGACAAATAAGTCTAAAATCACCATTGAGTATGACAGTCATGCTTTATGTCCTAAGAAACAGTAAAAGACTCCCATAATGAAATCAGTGATTTCTCTGAATTTTCTTTTTCCTGGAGCAAACTGTAAGCCAGTCACGTACATAGGAAAATAAAAGGCATCGGTTGCCTCTCTGAGCGCATCTGCCTTAATGGGACAGCTCCTCAGTCTTGAGGTAAACTTTAAAGATTCATTTCCACTCACCTCACCGACCGGTCGTCCTCTCTGGTGGCGTTTGCGACTTACAGGAAAATGCCGCTGAACCTGATGGAGGTGTCAGTCAGGTAATGCTGCTGCAGTTATCGCTGTTTTCCATTTTTATTGCAGCGGGATAGTTAAGATAGTTAGTTAGACTTCAAACTCTACAACATGCTATCACTGTGACGTCGACGGTCGGATCACATGACAGGAAGTGGAGCTCAGGGAAGTAAACAACGATACTACGCTACCCACGAGTTCTGCTGAAGTGGCAATCACACCTCAAGGTGCTGTCTCATTAGGCCATACAGGTGGGTCTATGCTCACTACAGTTTATTTCCCTACATGTTTTTTTAAATTCAACTCAATTTAACGTTCACGTTGGCAAATGAAGTGTAATTGTGATTTTGCTATTAAAAATATAAATACTCAGATAAGTAAAATAAGATATATCGTAATATTAATAAGTACAAATATGATATTTTATAATTTTAAACTAATATTTTCTCTTGACTTTTTTTCTGCAATTTATGGACTCAGAGATTCAATATAGCACAGGCCAAGTATTTTACGCATATTACAATTGAAAGTTGGCCACAAAACAAGAGAAAACAACATGTATCAATCAAAGTCAGCCTTTAGGTCATATGTGAAAACGCTTTGCCCAGCATGCCAACATCTAATGTCTGATTTTGTGTCCCACTTAAAGGCATTCATTCATTTAATCTTTATTCATTGCTCGAGAAATCATTGAGGGGCAACCAGCATTAACATTATAGGCACTAGACTACTGTGTTAGACTTTAACTTTCACCATTTTCTGTGATGTTATGCTCAAAGAAAGAAAGACCACACCCTTGACATGTTAAAGTGTGGACAGCAGGTTTTTGGAAACCAAATCAGTGATTTGGAAATGAAAATACAACACACCTAAAAAGAATGTGTTTTGGGAATATTCATTTTATTTCAATGTAAATATCACAATTTTATATGTTACATCAGTCTGATAGAAAGTGTATAATGCACACAGAAGATGTTTGACCCAGATTTTTTAAAAGCATGGATTTACAGCGATCCCTGAGCATAAACATATTGCCCTACAGCAAAATACTGTAGGCAAAAATAGCATGAAATTAGTCAGAATATTTAATTCTTGATTGGAAGAAGGATGTCCGCTATGTTGGATGTTAATGTGTCAACTTTTTATGTGAAGATATACAGATTAAAAACTAATTTGTCTTTGAGCTGTTTGAACAGATTGTCATGTTTCAGCAGACTAGTTTTGAGTTTGAGTTTATTAATAAGAATTAATAGTTGTACCTGCACTTGTTGGCTTTATTTCTAGTTACTAAGTCTTCATATGTTCCCTTCCTCCTTTTTTCTTTTCATCTCTTTTCTTAGTTAGTTGGATGTCTTATAACTGGGTTAGGCATCTTATTTCAGAAGCATTTTTGATATATTTGTCGAAATTCTCTTTACATGAATAAATCAAATGCTCTGATACTCAAATAAAGAAAATCCTGTATCTGTAGCTATCACGGGACCTGCCCGTCTACCCACCTCCCTGTGTATCTGTGCCAGAGGCAGAGGTCATATTGTCATAGTTACATTATTGTACATTCCAATTGCCCTTTTGTAAATACATTTTCTACACCAGAAATACATCTTCCTGTGCACTGCTGACGACAAAAATCCCCAAATCATTTTGGAAACTTAAAATGTCATGTTTTATAACTTATTATACGTAAGAGTGCAATTATGAATTGTAAGTGCTTACAATGACATACACTTACGCTGATTTTCTTTTCAAAAGAAACTATGGAGGAAGAGTTAGTGCAACAGTTGATTAAGCTTCAGAGCCTGAATCAGCACATTTAAAAGCAGCTAAATAAGCAAGTCAACAGTCAAAGCTGGGACACAAATACTCACTGAGAAAAGTGCTATGTAAAGAAATAAGACCCTGAGAGATAAAACATGAAACTTGTGTTTTTGTTGTGCATGGACGACATTCCTGTGTGTTTTTTCTGTCCAGAAACATCAAAGTTGTACAGCAGGCCGAACTCCCCCTGAACTTCAGTGACTGATGCTTCAGTCATTTTGAGTAATGGGCGAATGGAGACTCCTCATTCACATTGCCCTGGAGAGATGAAAGGAAACGGATTAAAAGGAACAAAACGTATTCATAATAACCTGCAAACAATGTTAAAATGTCTGTATTGGATGTCTGGTTTTACCACCCTGCTTTACCATCTGAGCTAAACTCAAACATGATTCAGCAATAAGGCTCATGGAGTCAGCAGAGCTGAGTGCTGCTTGACCTTCAGGGTGACAAGTGTGCACTAAACTTATTTTATTTTATGGATTGATGAGGTAAACAAGATCCAGACTTTCATTTTCCAAGAACTTTGAATTGACTTGGCTTCTGTCCAATCCTGTGTGTTTGATTGTGTTTGAAAGCTCCATATACAGTCTAAACGTATTCTGTAGTCCTGTCTCTTAACTAACCTGCAAGTTATCTCCTTATCTTAAAGTTATCATAACCTGCTCACTGCAAAATCAGCTGTTTTTATGTTTGGACCCATATGTTGTTGGCTGTGTAGGTTCATATGTCGTACACTCTGTCCTAATCCAACACAACGTCCTGCAAGTGTTTTACAGCGGCTACAGTCGTGTGGCAATAAAGATTTATAGATAGCTGGTTACAGTAGTTATATTCTATAGAGTGTTTCGGGGTTTTTTTGTCTGGAGAGAGGTCTCCCTGTTTTTCACACGGTTGATACCTGATTGCACATCTGAAGATTCCAGGATGCTGAGAGTGTCTGAATAAATGCTGACACAATGATGGAGTGCTAAGCATAAGATTTCACTTCGGAAGAAAGTGCTTATTCATTACATGCTTACCACTTACCACTGTCCTGTTTTTGATACTTTTTCACACACTAATTTTCCACTGAGGCTTCCTGTTTGCGCAAGAGAGAGCAGCAAACTGCGGTGCTCACAGCTGAGGGTAAAAGGAAGAAAATTACACATGCCAGTTGTAAATGTTTTACATGCCAGCCATTATACACGGTTGACAGTTCAATTCCCTTTGGAGCAAGACACTGCAGCTCAGCTAATTTGAAACAATAGAAATTATGATTTGATCATTTATATCCACATATTTATATATAAGAAAATCAACACACTTGTAAGATTACAAATGTGGCTGATGCTGATCTACATAGTCGCAATTGTGAGTTCATTAGGACTGCAGAAAAACTTGTCAGAAAGAGGACAACAAAAAGCTAAACGTAATGATACTGTAAATGATTGAAACAACCAGTTTCTGTTAGGCCAAACGCCAGTAGTAAAAACACAAACTTGTCACCAACGTTCTAGATAATCACTAGAGAGTGTTGCCCCCTGCTGGTGGAATTAACAGACAACTTGCACACACCTGATTGAAACATACAATGTATTTGTTAGCTTCTTTGCTCGAAGATAATATGTGCAAGCCTTGTCTAAATGTGGTTACAATTTTGAGTTTACTTAAGTTTGTTTCATGTCAAAACATCATTTGTACAAGAATTTAGCACAGCATGCTAACATACACACAATGACAGTGCTAACATACTGATGTTTAGCAGGTATAATATTAATCGTAGCAACATTAACAACTGCACTAAACATAAAGTAAAGCTGAGGCTGATGGAAACGTCATTAGTTTTTGTATTGGACAAATTGAAGTATTGATCTGATGACGGTGATGGATGAAAAGCTAAGGGATCATAAAAGAGCCTGCAATTTATCCCCTGGGAACTATGAATGTCGGCGCAACATTTTATAGCAATCCATCACTAGCTCTAATGATATTTCAGTCTGAACCAACCAATCAACCGGCTAACCAATACTGTTACTGCTAGTATGGCTAAAAACAAATGGATATCCTTTTGTCAGTCTTATCAAAGCGGGTCTGAAAAGTGCAGCCAGTGCAGAAGTGCCTTAAACCTGCATTCTTTCCAATGGCCAGCAAAAAGAAGTAAGATTGCATTGGAGTCCATGACAAAATGACACTACTTCTCACTTGACTTATTACCTCAGTAAACACTTTCCTGATGAGTTTATGGGCTCACTCACTAGTTTAAAGTCTTCTTCGGTACAACATGATGTTCATTTTGTGAATTCCCATTTAGAGTAAAATAGATGATAAAGCAAGCTATGCTTTAGGGCAAGGCTACTTTGTGATTGCCAGTCACTACCACAGTGACCTGTCAGGCGTAGAAATGCTTATACTGTACATCCCCAAATTCACACTTTTGTTCAAATATGATCAAATCTGATTAAAAAAAACAAGATGGTGAAAACCAATATGCCAAAAACTAATAGGTGCCACAGTGGCTACGTCCACTTCTTTTAGAAAGTGTATAGTCTCATCCAAATGTGTTTTATACACAATTTGGATTCGGTTTAAGTAGCTAAAACATATAATCAGTTTAAAATCAGGTCAAACATCAAGTTCCTGTTCTCTAACTCACCAGTGGCACATCGTCAAGCCTCTCAAAGTTGGACCTCGGTGATCGGATACATTTCACAGTGGCAACCACCAGCACAAGGGCAAGGACGATACAGAAGATGCAAAGGATGGCCACAAGGCCGGGATTTGCTGCCAAGTCATCTTTTTGTGAAAGAGCTGAGGGTGAGACACACGAAAAAGTTACCTTCCTGACAAAAAAAAGTGAATAAACTAAATTTCTGCTTCTGTCAAAAGTAAAGGGTGTTGAAGAAGAAATAATTACAACTCTAATTGTGCCAACAGAGAACATTCAAAGTGCAAAATGTATTACAATTAACCTATATGCAGTATTCTATCATCAGCTGGTGATCACAATTTAAAAGACTGTGAAAATATACAAGACCACAAACCCAAAAGTCGCATATGTGATGTCATAACTGTTTCTCTCAGTGACAGAAGCTAAAGAACGAGAAGACGATGGCTTAAACACATCAGGTGAGATACATTTGTGCGTGGAACATAGCTAAGTTACCCAGCTAGTAGCAAGCATTTGCAACTTTGTTGACATACGTTTTTTTAAATTGACAAACACCATATGTGTAATTCACAGTACAGTTAGCTGTTGACTACCATACATATTTTTTTTCTGAAACAAGGTCCCATGGGTAGGAAGCGGAAAGGAGGGACATTGGTTCTCTATAGCATCTCACATCCATGAGTTTATCTGACATCGTTACAAGGCACGACACCATTTTGTCAGATCTGTGACCAAACAAATCTTGACTTTGATCTGGAAGAATCTTTTATAGGTTATTCTCCTCTAATACACTTGTTGGAGCATTATCTGTAGGTACTCTTTTTATTACAGCTGTTCAGTGAATGAGCTAAATAATACCAAACTATGCAATTTTCGTTGAAACTGTTAATTTACCTTTGGGTGAACTGTTATGTATTTTACTCTTTTTACTTTCACTGTTGTGGACTCTATGTGTATGTCTACTAGATTAATTTCTGTGTTGTACTTTCTAGTGAGGCTTTATGTTGAACTTCACTAGAAAAACTTTGTTTATTTACTTGGATGAGTTTCCTTTCTTGTTACTGTACTAATCTTTTTTTTTTTTTTTACATTGCCATGGTCTTGTTTGTACTATCTCATCTTTAACTGATTTGGTATCACTATCCTTTATTTTTTCTCTAATACTCTTCACAGTTTTATAATTGCCTTTAATGACAACAAACAGCCAAATGCTGTCTTTGGCCTTTAGTTGAAGAATTTTAACTTGCTGCGTAGTTAATAAATAATAATACATTTAACTAAATAATAAAAAAATAATACTTAAATAATTATTAAATAATATTTTTTTCTCTTCAGATCATGTATAGAAAAGGTAACTTGTTTTGTAGTCTGTTGGCCAGTTTTAAAGATATTCTGCCCCCCTAGTAAATTTATCAATGCAGCTTTAAAGTAAATAAAAGTAGTTTGCAGGCTGTTACTTTAGTGCTGAATAAAACTCAGCACAGCTGTTAGACTCACCTATAATTCACTACAAAAAATCAACAACTACAAAGGGACAATGTCTATGTAAAAATGTTGTAGATTTTTAATTTTGTCACGTTCTTAGAGATCCTTTAGATTTAAGCACTGTCCTCTGACTGAGAATAAAGAATTAATCCTCCAACCCTCCAAACTCTCATATCTGACAGTAGTCTGACCTGAGCCAGTTGTGTTTATGGTGGTGGTTGCAGTGACATTTGATGATGTTGGCGGGAATGTCGTTCCATGGGAAACTGTCTCATTGGACGTCTGGTTGGTGGTAGTAGTCTGAGGAGGAGGGCTCGGAGGTGTGTCCTCTGTCCTGTTGGGTGTTTGGGGAGTAGTCGAGGGCGGTGGTGAAACTTTTTCTGTAGTGACTGCTGTGGTGCTCTGCTGTGTGTTGGTGGGTTCCGTAGTGGATATGACATACGTTGTCGCAGGCAAACTGATGTGTTGAGTAGCATCTGTGGTTGTCTCTGGTGTCTGTTGAGCTGCAGAGGAAGTGGCGCTGGCTACAAAGGAACAAACATCATGATACACAGTGGCACATGATCAAGATAAGGACAGTGAAAGTGTTTGTAGGCTTGGCTAATAATAACTAAAAGCAGAGGCAAACCTGGAAATTATGTTTCCTACAGGCGATGACTTTGGACCTACCTCACCCTCGACACAGCCTGCACATACAGAGTACTGCACTTGAGCTCCCCCTCCCTCTCACGTATCACATTCGAGTCACAAATCAAAGCATCGTATTTTCCAAAATATGTACACTGGACACAGGCAATCTTTGAAAACTCAGAGGCAGTGCCGGCTGGTCAGAAGGGGGCGCACATGCAGCACCCCTCCAGCCACAAAGCTTAATTCAGAGTCAGCAAGCTTAATAAATTATAATTAAATATTTAAAATGATCTTACTTTTTGAGCAATCAAGACCTTAAATTAAGATATGATGATAAAATTAACCGCAAACATTTGTCCATTTTGTATTTTCTTAGCCTATAGAGTTACAACGATTTACTGATTAATAGATTAGATGTCAACTATTAAGCCCTCCGATGGACTGGCGACCTGTCCAGGGTGTACCCCGCCTTTCGCCCAATGTCAGCTGGGATAGGCTCCAGCCCCCCCGCGACCCTATACACAAGATAAGCGGTTGACGATGGATGGATGGATGTCAACTATTAATTTTTTTTCCAACTACTATGTGACAGAAAACTGAATATCTTTGGGTTGTGGACAAAACAAGACATTTGAGGATGTCATATTTGGGTGAACAGTGATTGTCGTTGTCTGCTAAAATACCTTAAATCTACTCCCCTAAGTAGGAAAATTATATTTCTGCTTTATCTTGTTGGTCTTACTACAAAACAGTTGTGTGCTGTATTTTGATGCAGTTTTGTCAAGGGTTTTGTAGATTTTATCCAAACCATGATGTAGATACAGGACTGAATCAACGTATATACTAAAACATGTTTAATCTTGACTGTGTGGCCCTGTTTAACAGGTAGTTGCAACTTATAGTGGTGCTGATATGTTCAGTCTTCTCAGTGCTTGGAGACAGCATTTGGCACCTCAATACCATTTCATAGCTAATAAATGAAACCACCAATATTGGCCATACACTGTTACACTGTGATATGGTCAAAGCTCCAGATGAGCTCCTGTACTATATGAAACATCAGGTGAGCTGGCGTTGTGTACATGTGCATGAAAGTATTTTAAGAAGTAGCAGAAACCACAGTAGGTTTAGCTCAGATCATATTCACTGATTAAATATTTGCTTTGGTTTCCAGCCAGAGGGGACCTTCCCAGTTACTTCATGATTCCCTTACAGCAATTCATATTTCCCTTTAATAATCTATTTGAAACAAAATGCAAAAAAGCAAACTTTGACTTTCTATACGCAGATTAACACACACACACAAACACACACATATATATATATGTTAAATATACAGGTTTCTGTTACTATAAGGCTGCATGTCCAACTTTTAACGCAATCCTGGACTCAGATATTGCGTAAAATTGCTGTTGCAGGTGTTAAAATACTACTCAATAAAACGTTTCCTGCATATTAAGAAAAAACCTACACAGAACCAAGTCAGACAAAACTGCTGAACCTCCCTGTCGCTGCAGGAAGTTTCCTGTTTGCATAACTTTGCATCTTTAACAGACTTTAACACACAGTGTTCGGGCAAATACTCAAATAAATGAAACACATCTGTTAAACAGGTAAAAATGTGAAATGCTGACTTACTTGATGAGACTGAATTAACTGTCACTGCAAACAGGGACACCAGCATGGTGAGGTGCATCACCGCAGGCATGTTGAAAGAGGAAAAGGCCTGCAGTCATGTCGACAATATGCAAACATACACACACAGACTACATCCTTATGAGCAGGATGTGATGAATGCCTGGGGAGGAGTCAATGTTTGAACACAGCTCTGTATTTGCTGATATTCAGGAGACAGCTGGAGCTCACAGGATTATTTGTAAACTGACATCAACACATTAAAGTGATATTAAAGTCTGTATCATTGATTTCTACTGCTTTGATTCAAGAAATCCCAGCTCATGAAAACTTTTACTTTGGCAGTTTTAAATACTCAGCAATTTGTACTTTCCTGCTGCACACAAAGTGATGTTTTCTCTGCAGCAGAAATATCTTGTAGTTCTTTGAGTTATTATTCATGTCTTGCACTGAACTGTCATTTTTAATCACCTGTTCTATCAGTTTTACTATTAATACAATTAATTTTACTTTAAGGCTTCATATTTTTGTCTCCTTCCATATTTTACTAATTCATTTTATGTCATTTGAACAGTAGTTTGAATTGTACAGCAGATAAATTGAACTTATTTTAGCTTCTTGAAGATGTGTCATTGCACTATGGCTGCTTGTACTGTATGTTTATGTTGTATAAAATGGCATACATTTAAACTTGCCTTACTGAATATTGCACAAACCATTAAGTTATTTGTTGTATACTTATAATTACATAAAATATTTTTAGCAGGTTGCATCTTGGAATGTTAAGACTATGTTTCCCTGATCACAAATACGAGATCAAATGACTTGCTATGTTGTTGCAACACAAATAAACTTAAACTGCTAAATACCATAATATGTTCAAACAATACAAAATATTTTTTAGGGATGTCCAGATCCAATCACGAGATCAGAAATCAGGCCCAATCAGGTTGTTTCAGACTCGATCGGAATCGGACGTTACCTCCCGATCAGGGCTCGGATATAAACACATATATATATGTATATATAGATGTGCTTTGCAAACACTGTGGCACTTTTATTTTGTATTTGTTTACATGCCTGCCGGGTATTTAAGTTGAGGTGCTGTTTGTTTTTATCTTAGACTTTTTTAAAATTATATTTACTGTTGCACTAAAGTCCAAAAGTGAAGAATTTATGTTATTTATTACTTGATTGTTCAAGCTACCTCACAGAAGTGCTCTGTTTGTTAACAGAGTTGTTGAATGTTAAAATAAGGTGAATTAAATAAAAACTAAGGAACATCCTAGATCTGGTTTTTCGCTCTTCTTTATTCTTTTTTTAAGTATTATAGAAGTATCAGATCAGGACTCAGTATCGGCAGATACTCATATTCAAATGACTCGGACTCAGACTCGAGGGCAAAAAAACATGACATCCCTAATATTTTTTTTGAAACATTGGATTGAGAGATACTTAGCAGAGCTATGCAATGATAACACACAGTGTTACAGACAGCAATAAAGTGCAAAGAACTGAACCTCTTTCCTATTTAAAGAGTTCCATATTATAAATATAATTGAACAAATAAGCACATAATAAATGTTTGTCTTTCTTGATTTTTTTTATTGTTTCATAATAGCTCAACAGCTTCTGCATGTTGGATGACTCTGAAATGTAAATAATAATATTTAAATATAATATGTAACTTTCATAATTACGCATTTATTTATTTGAATCCCCATTAGCAACCATGTCACGTTCAAAGTCAATTAAATCCTCTTACTTCCCCATTCTGATAGTTGGTTTGAACTTCTGCAATTTGTCATGACCACGTCTACATGCTTAAATTCACTGAGTTGCTGCCATGTGATTAGCTGATTAGCTATTTGTGTTAACAAGCAATTGAACAGGTGTACCTAATACAGTGGCCGTAGCGTGTACATACACACACGCATACATATATATATATATATATACATATATATATATGTATATATATATATATATATATAAACACACACAGTGTATACAGATATACATAAAGGCTAATGCTTTACAGATTTCTACTTTCATGTTGATACTGTTTAGGCAGTTTTTATCATCACAAAACTGATTCTTCACCTGCCAAAACTAAATGTACTTCAGATATGCAGTGCAGTATATAAGTAGCAACTTAAATTTAGACTCATGTAACAGTCACAACTAAGATATTAATGTATTTCCTTTAAGGGCCTTGCTCAATGACGTGTTAATAGCAGCAGTTACAGTCATGCATCTTTTGTAGTAAAAAGAAAACCACCACCATCAGAAGTATTTGCAGATAGGCAGTGAAACACCTTTTCATCCCTGAATGCTCCTACAGTAGACTACAGGAGACGTACATTCAGACATAAAAATGAACGACTTCACAGTTGAGCATTAACAACGTCTCTAAGCTATCTCCTCCAGAGGTTTGGAGGGTGGGAGCGCTTCCTTCTGCACCAACACCATCTCAGCGTAGTGGCTGCCATCCTGTCGACACAACAGAAACCAATACACATAATATAACATATATAAAGAGATATATAATATAAAAAGACCATTAAAAAGTAGGTAATCTTATTGTAATTCCACTTGACAGTGGGATCTAGTATTTAGCACTTGAGGCTGCTTCATAATTTTATAAACCATTTGACCAATGTCCAATACAGAAGATCAATGAGAAATACACTTAAATCAATTTTGTTTACATTCATTTTATTCTGTATGAAGTATCAATACCACATATAAGGCCCACAGTGATAAAAACAAAAATCAAATTGTCAGGGTTTGTGGTGGTGAGGTAGGTTGGTGGACCCAAATGCAGGACAAAAGGCAGAGGAGGTGCAGTCCAAACAGTTTATTGAGGCAAAACAAAAGGCGACCACACTTACTAACCAAGTGGCTGAGAATCTTCCAGAGATTAAACAGTCCAAATAAAACAGAAAATCCAAACAGGGGCAGAGCAGAGACGAGACAGGGCAGAGACAAAGCAGGCACAGAGTACAAAGCACATGACAGAGCGTCAACACACAACAATGACCGGACAGGAAATTAACAGAAACACCAAATATTTAAACACAGGGACTAACGAGCAGGGCAGGAGCAACACAGGTGAGTGGGATCAGGGCTAACGAGGCAGGCAGAGAGACAGCAGGGGGAAAGAGAGAGACTCTCACAGATGCAAAACACAAGTAACCACCAACAAGGAACACAGACTGAAGCAAAGATAGCACAAAACTTAGAGCAGACATGGGCAACCCACAGAAGTACACAGACCAGGAGAAAACACATAGACATGAACTGAGACACAGAACTAACAGAACACAAGACCAGGAACAGGACGGAGTACAAAGACGGGACCAACTGGAAAACAGGACTGGGAACTAAGACATGGAACAAACACACAGACTAAATAACAGAATAATGAAACTAGACAGATCAGACACGCCCACAGCGTGACACAAATATATTAATACAAACAAACACATTCTCTATACAAGAAGTAAAAAGTATCCAGGAAGCAATATGTCTCTTTAATCAACTCTGTGGCTGACTTACTCTGTGTTTGAGGTAGGACATGTAGGTGTCCCAACCTAAGGCTATAATGTTGATGTACAACACGCGAAATTTGGGTGAAAGAAAGAAGAAGTTGATCATCTGAGCTGCCGGCCAAACACAACAGTCCGCCTGCAGGAAAGAACAACACAGATTAGCATAAACAATCCTGGAGAGATTACCCAGACAAACATTTGTTTCAAGTAAAACCTACTCGGAGGGAAACAGTTAGTGGTTGATGCAGACATAAGACTTTCATGATTCCTTAAGCATTTTGCAGAATGATAAATTAATACATGTAAAGGGAGTCACAGTCTATTGGTATGTTTGTTTTGTTCTTTTTAAAAAAAAATTAAATTATCTGGGGACCAAATGCCTGCACTGATGTGAGCCTAACCTCATAAAGGATTACAGGAACAACGTTGATAGAGATGAAAAATGGTCCAAGCAGCAGCTGTGTGTTAATGAGAATGCTGCAATGCTCGTCATTGGAGTCTATGAGTCCAAACACCTGGTAATCTCTGTTCATAGTGTGTGTGTATATATATATATATATATATATATATATATATATATATATATATATATATATATATATATATATACTGTATATGTATTGTGTGTGTGTGTTCTCTATTGTCTTATTGTATTATTGTAAGTAAGCAAATCATGAGCATTGTCCAGAGTCAAATTCCTTGTATGTGTACACATACCTGGCAATGAAGCAATTCTGGTTCTGAATATAGTAACAATGGTCAAAGAAGCCTTGGAACTAAAATGAGAGCCATCTAAATGCCCTGAAGTACAGTATTATTTTAGTGTTGACTGAAGATGAGCGTTTTAAAGATATGCTACAGAAAGTCCCCACACAGCTATAGTCCCAACATGATACAGATGTAGGCTTTGTACAGTCAGCCCAACCAGTCGAAATCCAATTAAAACCAGGCTGGAGGCCTACATGGATCCCACAGTAGCCTATCCAGTGAAGCAGAGAACAAAGCAGAGATAGAGGCAAAAATGTATGGGTTATTAGAAGCAGGAGTATTGATACCAACCACCCTGCGTGAAAACACTAATATCACACCTATACCTGTGTTAGTGCAAGACTTAAGAGCAGTAAATGAAGTAGTTGATAATATTGGTGTAGTGGTACTCTACCCACACACGCTGTTCCATCAAGAGCTACTCGCTTAACAGTAACTGATTTATGTTTAGCATCCTTTAGTGCTGGGCTCAGTCAGAGATGAAAACATCTCTTTGCATTCACCTATAAAAATCATATCAAGTAATATACCTATACATGTATGATATGAGCAGAGTCTTAAAAGAAGATTAAGGTGGACTGAGTGAACAAATCCCCGGTACTGTAATACAGTATGCTGATAATGCTGATAAAAATTGGCCTCTCAACAGAAGCTCCAATACTGCCAAGAAAAACACATCTTCACTTGAGTAAAAGTACAGATAACCTTACTAAATATTACTCCACTAAAATGTGAAATTTGCAATTTCAATTTCTACTTGAGTCAAAGTACATGCTTTTAAAGTATCAGAAGTAAGAAGTACTATTAGTATGGTTATGTTTGTCATGTTGAGGTTGTTGACATGACAAACAGAATTTTAAAATAAAATAAGCAAACTTTCTTATTTATTAAACAATTACATTTATTATAAAAAGGTTTGCCATTTCAAAACAATTCAAGCTACTCAGTTGTCAGTTGTAATACCTCACTTTAAAAATACTGTTACAAGTATAAGTTCTGCAATGAAAATGTTACTTAAGTTAAAGTATGTACGTATAATGAGGAAATTTTACTAAGTAAAAGTAGCCTACTTATTGGAGAAAGAAAAATGTCTTGTGACATAGTATTATTATTATTATTATTATTATTATTATTATTATTATTATTATTATTATTATTAGTAGTAGTAGTAGTAGTAGTATCATTATTATTATTATTATTATTATGCACGCATTAATGTAAAAGCAGGATTTTACTGTTGTAATTGTTGAGGGGAGATTGTTTTAAACTTTTTTTGTGTTTTTGTGAAAGTAGAATCATGAAAGGTTTTTATTTTAAAAATGTCTTAAACGATCAAAGTTGTTGCCAGTTAATATCTAATAATTGTGTCAGCTGTAGGCTGTTTGTATAAAATGTTGGGTCATTTAATTTATACCAAAACATATTTTATTAAGTGTTTATATGTTTTGTGTGTAAAAATCTTAATCTGTGAAGGAAGTTGTAACTAAAGCTGTCAGATAAATGTAGTGTGGTAAAAAGTACTATATCTCTAGAAGTAGTGTAATAGAAGTATGTAGAACTTCACATGAAAACTAATTACTCCAGTAAAGTACCTATATATATGTACTAATGTGCACTTGAGTAAATGCACTTAATTACTGTCCACCACTGGTATTAAGAAAGATCCTAAACCAGTCACTGTTTGAACTATATATCCTGTCATACCAGCACCTATTTGTGCTATGATAAAAGAACCAGGAACACAAACTTCAGGCTTGCCTAAAATGACACCTGAGGGAGAAGCATTTGAGGAAACATTTGATATCATTAAGGAGCTGCTTCGGCCAGCCCCTACACTTGCTCTTCCAAATCATGATCAGCCTTTCCATCTCTATGTACCCCACAGGAGACAGGAGTAGGAGGTTGTAAGCAGCCTCTGGTCTATTATTCTGTTCCTCTGATATCATTAGAACATGGGGTCCTCATTTGTTACCTGCCATTAACTGCCCCTGATGGGAAAAAAACTTCAGCATTAACTATGAGATACACAAACTAATGAATCTTTTAGAGAAAGGAATGTTTGTTCTTACAGCCAAGCTTAACCAAGAAAGCACTAACTTGTTATAATACACTGATGTAACCATCAGGTCATGGCACACCAAAACTCTGCTGATTTGGTCCAACTTCCCTGCTAAGGCGAGCCACATGATTGTGAATCTGAAGTGGTAAGATGCACCAAACTCAGATCAGATATGAAAGCAAAGCCTCTGATTCAAGCAGACCTTATGCTATTTGTTGATGGTTCCTGTTATAGGGAGCCTACCCCTCCATAAGCAAGATATGCCATAATTCAGGCTACAGATACAGGCAAAATGATGCAAGAGGCTTAGCGGTGTCCACAGTCGTGCTCATCACAAAGAGCAGAACTAATAGATCTGACAAGAGCCTGTAAAATGGCGAAAGGCTGTTCTGTAAATATCTACACAGACTGCGTCAGTTTTTTGGGTCTAACTGGAGGGCAAAAGGGTTTCGAAAGACTGATGGGTCCCCCAATCAGCACCATGATTAGATCACAGCATCTATTCAAAACAACATAGGAAAAGGCATTACCACACCTATTAGGAAAATATCTGATACAGGACCATTTAAGCATCAAAAACGAGATTTTTGTCTTTTGGAGAAACTAGAAATCAGACAGTTTAAGTCACAGTTACAAATGCAATAGAGAGGCAAAGTTAACTTCTCAACTCTCCTTAAGAACAAAGAAGAACTGACGAGATGAGTGAACAATAAAGTGAGACATGTGCACTAATTTGCTGCTCCAGATCTTCAGATCCGAACCTGACAGGTGTACTTGCCTTATAATATTCCCAGAACTTGTCTTTAAACTCCTCCCAGCCTTCAGATAAAGTGTGTCCCTCCATGACACCCATACCTGCAATAAACAGAGTTGTCTGTCAGATGTTTACGGTGATTCATTAAACTCAACGTCAGATAAAGTCAGTGGCTGGAGGAGTGTCAAACTCTTATAAAACATGGCTGACAGTCCCAAACAAAACTATCACAGACAACCTTTGAACTCCATCCACCTCTGATATTGACATACGCCATCTTTTGTCTCACCTCACCCACGTCTTCAAGCACAACCTTTGACTCTGTGCACTCTGTGCAGAGAAATTGCTTATGTGCTAACACTCTGTCAGATGCTGACGTGTGCATGTGTGCACTACAAAGAGGGACGCAGGCACCTTAATGCCAATAAACTGATATTCTTCTCACCTAAAAAATACCACACGCCGAGTGTTGGTGAGGGGATAAGCTGATCCAGTATAAGTTTCTTGCCCACCGTGTTCAGAGCTGTGCCCACAAACACTTTATCCAGCCAGTGGTACCAGTAGTGATGCAATGGACCCATCGAGCAGCTCATCAAAAACACGCGACCTTAATGGAGAATTAAGAATTATTGGAAAAATAAAGAATTAAAAATTCAAAACATTTGACAAACATTATGTTTTATTCTTTATGAAGAGATGGAGATTTAAGTACACTATCTTTTTTGATTAAGATTTGGTTGGGAGAGTTTAGTTTTATTATTGTAAAATTATAGGAGTATTGCATCATGAAAAAACATTGTGGAAATGTGGAAAAACGTGGATGACCTGTAATTTTCTAATCTTAAACTCAGATAAAACTGAAGTTATTGTTCTAGGGCCTAATCACCTCCGTGACGCATTATCTAAAGATAAAGTTTCCCTTGATGGCATCGCCCTGGCCTCCAGCATCACTGTGAGAAATCTTGGAGTTATCTTTGATGAGGACATGCCGTTTAACTCTCACATTAAGAAAATTTCAAGGACCGCCTTTTTTCACCTACGTAATATTGCAAAAATCAGGAACATCCTGTCTAAAAATGATGCAGAAAAACTAGTCCATGCATTTGTTACTTCTTTGTTACTGCAATTCCTTATTATCAGGCTCTTCGAAAAAGTCCATTAAGACGCTTCAGCTGATCCAGAATGCTGCAGCACGTGTTCTGACTGGAACCAGTAAAAGAGATCATATTTCTCCTGTCTTAGCTTCTCTGCATTGGCTTCCTGTAAAATCCAGAATAGAATTTAAAATCCTTCTTCTCACATACAAAGCTCTTAATGGTCAGGCACCATCTTATCTTAAAGAGCTCATAGTACCTTACTACCCCACCAGAGCACTGCGCTCCCAGAACGCAGGGTTACTTGTGGTTCCTAGAGTCTCCAAAAGTAGAATGGGAGCCAGAGCGTTCAGCTATCAGGCTCCTCTCCTGTGGAACCAGGTTCCAGTTTGGGTTCGGGAGGCAACACCGTCTCTACATTTAAGAGTAGGCTTAAGACTTTCCTTTTTGATAAAGCTTATAGATAGGGCTGGCTCAGGTGAGTCCTGAACCATCCCTTAATTATGCTGCTATAGGCCTAGACTACCGGGGGATTTCCCATGATGCACTGAGCTCTTCTCTCCTCTTCTCTCTCTGCCTCTGAGTGCAACCTCATCGCATTAATGCATGTTACTAACTCGACTTCTTCCCTTTCCCGTGGTCGTGTGCTTTCTCGTCCCTCTCCTCTCTCCTCCTGTCGCTTCCTGCAGGTGTTCCTGGCTCTGGAGCTGTGGAGTCTGGATCTGTGGTTGGGAGTCTCCTGTTGCCCCCGTGTTCCTGCTCGACACCCTTTGCTACAATTACAACTACAGTTACTAGTCCCATTGCTATTATTACTGTAATTATTATCATTAACATTACTACAAATATCTTTACCATTTTTCATTCAGTCTATAGCAAAATTACCTTTACTGTCTGTACCTCTATGTGTATACTGTGTAGGCTGCCTCCCTCAGCTCTCTCTGTCCTTCTCTCTCTTTCTACTGCCCTCTCTCTCTCTCTCTCTCTCTCTCTCTCCCCTCACCAACCAACCGGTCGAGGCAGATGGCCGCCCACCCTGAGCCATGGTTCTTGCTCGAGGTTTCTGCCTCTTTAAAGGAAGTTTTTCCTTGCCTGTGGCGCCTAGTGCTTGCTTTTGGTGGGAATTGTTGGGCTTCTGTAAATAACTTCAGAGTACGGTCTAGACCTGCTCTTTATGAAAAGCGCTGTGAGATAACTGTTGTTGTGATTTGGCGCTATATAAATAAATTGAATTGAATTGAATTGGTTGTAATGCTATATATATCTTTTTTCTTGTAAATGTTTTTTAAATTTTTTTGTATTTGTTTTTGTTATTTTTTGCAAAGGTAAAAGAAAACAAAAAGCATTATGCATTAAAAGATTTTTTTTTAAATGATGCTGAAACACCCAGCTGAAAAGCAGAATTTTACAGCTGCCTCTGGTTGAAAGTTTCAAGCCTGTTTCACCTCTGACCACATCCAGCATCACATTGCTTGTGGTCAGAAATGTGCTCTGTTGCACCTGATGTATAGTCAATTAGTCAGTTAGAAACAAACGATTGCCGTGACCAGATAAACAGTGATCATGTTGGATATTCCAGTCTGGTGGACGGGCAGAGCAGCTAAAGGCTATAAATCCCATAGTGGTCAAGCAGGCAGGAGGTGCACTGAGGTAAATAGAAGAAGAAGACCTAAGAGTACGGATGTGTGTTCATGAAAGAGATCAGTGAGGTACAGAGGAGTGAGGTTGTGAATGGCCAAGAAGGTGAGGAGCAGGATCTTGAATTCAATGTGGTGTTTAACCAATGAAGCTACTGAAGCACAGAAGAGATATAATTAATTGAAACGGTTCTGGTGATGATACAAGCAGCAGAGTTCTGAACCCGTTGAAGTTTATGCATGAGTTTGAGAGGAAGACCAAAGAGAAGAGAATTATATTAATCAATGCGAGATGTTACCAGGGTGTGAACGAGAATGGCTGGAGCAGTGGGTGAGAGAGATGGATGGAGGCGATTTATGTTATGTAAATGGAAGTAGACAGAATGAATGACATCAACAATGTGAGCTTGAAATAAATGTGCCACTGAGGATGACACCCAGACTCTTGACCTGAGAGGAGGAGGAAACTGAGTTTTCAATTGTAAGAGAAAAACCTTTTTGTCAAAGTGGATTTGGTGGCAATGGTTTTGTCACTGTCAAGTCTGAGGAAGTTTTAGGAGAGCCAGGATTTGATTTTCGTCAAGGTTTGGTGGACAGGTAGAGGTGTGTATCATCCGCATAAAAGTGAAAATTACAGAAGATACGGTTAAGAGGAAGTAGATAGTAGATGATCAACAGAAAGGGGCAGGACAGCGCCCTGAGGAACACCGGTAGTGACAGGATATAGGTGTGATTTGAAAGTTCTGAGTCAAGTGAGAGAGACAGATAACATTTAAACTAGTCCAATGCTGTATCAGTGATTCCAATAGAGGCTAATCAGTCAAGAAGGATGTTATGAGAGATGATGTCAAAGGCCGCAGTCAAATCAAGGTATAGGTATAGAATAGTTGTAGTCTGGAATCAGGTGCCATGAGAAGATCATTATTGAAATTGAAATCATTATTAAAAATTATTATTTTTACCATGCTGTGGCAAAGGTTCATAAAGGTTATTGTCAGACATGTGTGCATGAACCTGAGATGCAACTGTGTTTTTTTGAGGATTTTTGAAATTGAAGAGCTACATTTAGCAGTTCAGTACAGATAATTATACCTGCATAATAAGTCGATTTGGATGTAGAAAGAGAGTCCATGTAATAGAGAATGTGGTTATTGTGAACAACGAGTCCACTTTTCTTATAAAGGCTTTCTAAGCGCCGACCCTTTACTTTGAGCTGGGGTAGGTCAGATTTAAACCATGGGGCAGAATAGGTAATGGAAACAATCTGGGTTTTAAAAACAGCCAGAGAATTTAAAATATATTGTTGGCCATCGTTGCAGTGTGAAACCAGTTCATTAGGGGTGGTTACACAGGTTTATACTGGGGAGACAGTCAATACCACTAGAGAGAGTGTTTAAGTTAATGTCTTTAATATTTCAGTGTGAAATGACACATGTGCGTTTTATTTTGGACAATGTTAATCTGACATTAAAAGATATTAACATGTCATCAGAATAGATCAGAACAACTGAAATACAACCTCGAGGTGTGACACAAGAGCTAGAAGCTATTAATTGTTGCCACTGCTTTTAAAATAGCAAATTCCTTTAAACCTATGTACAAATTGTACCTTAAGGTGGTCTTAAAGTTATACTGTTTATTTATGTATCTTTGTTGAATGTCCTTTAGTTGTTGTGGATGTGTCTGGTGTCTGTATCAATAACTGTGCTTTGTCAATATGCTGCTGTTTTTGGCCAGGACTCTATTTAAAATGAGGTTTTAAATCTCAATGAGATCATCTGGTAAAAAAAAAAAAATCCAAAACATGACCTTTGGAGTGATAGGGAAAATTTATAGTTTCTTCAGTCCAAAACTGTCCATATGTTTTATTGGATAAAACCAATAAAACCAGCAATATTATGTTAGGGGACAGTGAGCAAATATAGAAAAGCAGCAATTTAATTTATAAAGTAATTATTGGGCTTGGGTGGACATTAGACAGTGGCTACTATAGTCGGAGTAGGCCCATTCAGTTTTAAGGCGATGGATTTAAATGAAATGTTATTGTTTATTTTGTTTATTATGGCTGTATAATTTGTTAATATGCTTTGACAACGTTGTATTCAGAGGTGGGTCGAGTAGCTGACAACTGTACTCAAGTAAAAGTACTGTTACTTTGCAAAAACAAGTACTCAAATAGAAATAAAAGTGGTCATCAAAATAACTACTTGAGTGAAAAAATTACTTGAGTAGCAAGTAAGATTGTTTAAAAATAAAAATAGTTTTCTTGTTGTCTCCAATATTAAATTATGATTTGGCAAACAAATCAAATTAGGAGATAATGCTGTGATGTTTCATAATTTATTGCCTATTAAATACAAGTGTGTTCACTTCTTCATATTTACCTGAGAAAGATCATCAGTAACTGAAACATTAGTCAGCAGTCACATCCACATGAAATAAGAGTACTTTGTAGTTTTTTGTCCGCATAATTTGATCTGTCTTCATCAGGCTACATCAATGAGAATGACTAGCTAAATGCAGACTGTTAGTTTGAATATTTCCATTAAGACAGAAAGCAGGAGGAGTTTTTAAGCATGGTATACTGTGTGTAGCTATTTATTATTAAACATATTAGCATTAACACAACAGATACTTTTCTCTGCCCACCCAGTATCAGCTTGGTGTAGCCTAATGACTTTACAACCAAAACCCACTGCACCAACACGGTCTCATCCCAGGGCTGGCTGCAAGGTGCACTGAGTTTTAATCTGTAGCCTGAATATTAGCAGCCAGTGCTATTTGAAAGCCATACTGCCATGCTGTAGCTTCAGCCATTAGTCTGCTCTAACAGAGTCATGTGGACGCTTGATTGTGGTAAATAAATAACTAGTAAAGTACTGTGATAAAAGTATCCAAATGTAGCTGAGCAAAAGTAATGATTTTTCTCTTAAAAAACTAGCCTACTCACATATGATTTAAAGTATGATGGATTTAACCTGTAGGTTATACAGTAAGTGAAGCCACTTGAAATTAAAATACATGGAGATGACAACTCAGTCTGTACAGGGCTCTGGAGTAACCATAGCGACAGAGTAGGCTAAAGCAACTACAAGTATGGTGGAGCCATGTGTCCAAGAAAAGTTAAAAGTTACAGAAAAAAAAGAAAGTCAGCATTCAGAGGACAGATTCTAGATAAAAAGGAAAGCGATGACTGTGAGGACAAACACAGACAACCAGTGGCGAGGCTTTTCCTATTTGGTGAGCACTGAGAGAAGAGAAACAATTGTTTGTGCTGGTGATTTCTGGGTTGCATAACTTTATGTATGGGCCTAAGCTGTAAAAAACCTCAGATACCACCCAGATGAATATATGAGAGCTGAATACATTCAGGGAATATAACATGTTATACTGGTGGGACATGATTGTTTTAACAGACTTGTCACACTGGATTGCACTTTGCTGTGTGTGTGAGCAAAGTTAGAAAAGCAGTTGGTCATTATCACAAAACAAACCCTGACAGACTTAAAGGAGATCATGTTTACTGGGTTTGACCAAATGTTGAATCATACCATATTGTATTGTTCAGTACAGGCCTTTAGATCAAATTTTATATGTAATATCCAGGAAATTTTCCAGAGAAAATTGTTTTGCAGAGGTGGTAAGCCACCAGGATCCTAACGCAGCTATTGCAGATATTCTTTATCTACATTAGATTGATATTAGCTTACCAAATAAAGGTTTTAGTTTTAGTAAATTATCTAAAAGAGCAAAGTTAGATTTATCACTGCAGAAATGGTTGATTTTAACAGATTCATTACTGTTGCATAGCTATGGATTCCCTGTTGCCAAAAAGCAGAATATTACAAAACCCATTACATTACATTTATTTGGCTTTTGTCCAAGGTGACTTATGATGACGCCTCTCTACATTTTATTTACTTGAGCTTGAGGTCAGTCATTAAGTCAAGGAGCAAGGCACCTACACCTCCAGGGTTGATGGTGTGATTACCACATTGCATTAATGACGTGCCATTGGCTACACTTTTCTCTTTCTCTGTCTCTTACCTGTCCTCCTCCAGTCTTGGACTCTTCCTGGTTCCTTGTGGTTCTCCCAGCTCTGCTGCAGGGAGTCTCCCAACACTGTTATGACTCCTCCACTCAGGGTGTTGGTGAGTAGCAGGTACCGGCCCTGGAAAAGTGTCCTCCAGGATAACCGTATCCGGACCAGAAACTCTTTACCCACACAGGGAAGCATGATGTTTGGATCACAAAGAGACTGATGTAATCTGAGGGAAAAAAACTTTGCCTATGTCTCTCTGTGGGATTTTTTCCAAAAAGCAAACAGAAGAAAACATGAATCTTCCTCATTTCACCAGACCCTTTCAGCACAGTGCCTTCAGGCTGACCTTCCAAATTTGTAACAAACAAACAGCCTATATATATACTGTACAAGAAAGTTGAATGGTTGTCAGTTATCCAATGAGAGTTGCAGACATTGTTTGCCACACCTCCAACACAAAAGGTTTCTACATAAAACTACACATCAAAATAAATGAACACATCTGCTAGTCACAAAATACTCCACTATATTAACAGAACATAAAACCTGGAGGAGTATTTTAAACAGTTAAAACTACAATAAAAATATCTTAAAATCTTCACTTCATCAGTTAATACCACATATTCCAAACCACCTGATCAATATTATTAATAAAAAAATCCAACAATGAATGTCTATTTACTTTCTTGTACAGACAGCTGATCATGAGTATTACATCATTTGTTATTTACAAATATATTGTGTTTCTGGTAAATTTGCAGCTGACAGAAACTGTTGGAACAATTTTAGGGTTCAAAGTTCATGCAGATTCACTGACCAACTTTTGAATCCAAAATTACACATTCAATTTCACAATGATCTATCCACTTCCTTTTTAAAATTAATAACAGTACAACATACATTTCAAGTTGGGGACAAAGAACATATAAAATAACGTACATTACCTAACAAACCAGCATGTGAGCACAAGCAACAATGCTGTTAAAAACAGACAAATCAAAAAAAGTAAAGTACATAGAGAGTCAAACATTTTATAAACCTTTTATAAACATTCAGAAACCAATGACAAAACTCCATGATAATGTGCTCTGGATCCAGAGCAGCCATCGGCTCTCAAATACTGGGACTTAAAACACAAATACTGGGAAATAAATTTTGAAAGGTAGCTTAACCATGTTGGATGTTATTCCAAAAGGTTAATGTTTTACAGTTTCTGTTTCCAAAGTGCAAAAAGAGCATGGTTCATATTCAAATCTGAATCTATTCTGTAACAAAAATTGCGATCAATAGCAATGTGTTTCTTCATCTTTGGGGGCAAACGGGTAAATAACGAGTAAGTGTTATAAATGTGAGTCACTCATAAGAGTGAGCATGAATTTTAGCCTCGTTATCTTCAAACATGCTCTTCACTCAAAATTATTCTGTTAAATTTTCTGTGGGACAAATCCAGCTGGGTCTTTGAACCATAAGATGTTCTGTGTAGAGTGTGAGAGGGATGGCTCTACAGACCTTGCTATATTCTTTATTTTGGGAAATATGTAGCCTATCCCAAATAACAATAAAATCATTATGGGGTAAAAATAACCCATTCAAATTCAATAGAGCTGTTATATAAACTGAGTTGTGAGTCTGGTCCGAGCCGACCCGGTACTCTATTTGCGCTGTTTTAGCTGTTTTCCAGTGGTGTAGTCTACGTGATACGCAGGTATACACCGTATACCCACTAGGAATAGTCAAAGATTTGCGTATACCCACTTAAAATAGCGAGATGATACGTAACAACATCGTTTTGTGGCAGAACTTCCACACGTTCATTCATAAATTCACCCAGTTTGTGTTGTGAAGCTCAACTGACGTTTGCGGCTTCCGTGGCCTGTGATCTGACGTCAGCTACCAAACAGCTGTGTGGCGGTCACTCGGCGCAAGTTTGAAATTAACTAATGTGAATCACTGATGGAGATGTGAAACGCGAGCAAACGCAAACTACACTCTTTTAGTGTTTTCGTAAGCCTGCAGAAGCTGCTGCCGCTCACCATGTGACACCATGACAGGAACGTTGGAGTTACTGAAACACAGAAAATGAGCCAGATGATGCTGATGTTATCGTAACGTTACCTGGTGAGTGAAAATAGCTTATAGGCCTATGTTATCATTAACGCTGTAATCAGTAACAGAACTGTAACAGTATTATTGGTCTATTGGTTTGAATCTAGAAATAGTTAACTAACGTTAATGGATCAGTGAATGCGGATTAATGTGTGTGTGTGTTGTGTGTGTGTGTGTGTGTGTGTGTGTGTGTGTGTGTACAGTAGCAGTTCCTGGATGCTGGCTCATGCATTTAAGCTGATAAAGTATACTACGTTTTGGAAGATAAGTGAGAGGATGTGGACCCCTTTTGGTGTCCTCAGTCCTAATATTCTGTAATGAATGAGTTTTGGTGATAGAACTGCACACAGGCCTGTGTTCATTGTTATTACTGCTACTGAAAAGCCTCAGCTTTCCATTATTGTTAATAACAGTTGCAACTTGCACTGTGAAATGTGCATTGAAAATTGCCAGATGATAAACTCAGATTCATATAACATCTAAATGTAGCTGAGTTAAATGGTGATTAACACTAAACATTAGACATTTACACCAAAACATTGGTGCAGAAAATGTGTCCAGAATGCAGGAAATTAGATGTTTAATGCTCAAAATCTTCTGGTGGAGGACCCCCAGACCCCCCAATCATGTACTCATCAATGAATATTTTTAAAAATACTATTAAAATATCTTCTAGTCTTGATCTGGTGACCTCAATATTCTGGATTGTCACATCTCATATGCTAAATGTTTTGTCACAACGCTAATCTGAGCCCTAAAATGTCTCAAAAACTCAAAGTGACGCCTTTCCCACCTGTAACTTTCATTGGCTGTTACAGTCTTTGCGTTGTTGATAACACACAGCCTAAGCAGTCCTTCAGAATGCTCTCTATTATGTACATGCATACTATTGGTGGTGGTGGTGGAGGGGGGTCACAGTATACTCACTAGAAAAAACTAGACTACACCACTGCTGTTTTCCGTCCAGAAACAGCGGACCACATATGTCAAACTCAAGGCACGCGGGCCGAATCCGGTGTTGTGCCGAGTTTTGCCTGCCTGCCGAGAATTGCATGCACCTCCAAATAATGCTTTCAAATGCTGTAAAATTCTTTGTGGACTTCATCAAATGGTGATAAATTGATTTGAAGTAGGCCTATATATTTTATGAACGTTTAGAGTCTTTAATATTTTAATAGGCCTACACTTAGTACGCTAGAAGGGCCATTCCTTGACATTCAGTAGGCTACATGTGGCGATAAAGCTGTTTGATCAATGAGCACAGCAAAGTGTCTGAGAAGGAGCTAAAGAGGTGGATGCATAATTCGGCAGATCAGATTTTGTAGGCTCCCTGCCGAGATTTGCATCCACCTCTTTTCTCAGCATGACCGTTAGCACCCGCGAGGTGCATGCGATTCTCGGCAGGCAGGCAGAGATCGGCACAACACCGGCCCGCCACGTCATTTAATGTGGCCCGCGAACGCTTAAAAATTCACGGTTGTCCTAAAATAAAAGTTTATGCTGCTTTAAAGCGTAGCCTACATGATGAATAAACTACATCTCCCACAATGCATGTTGATTTTATGACCAGCGAATTGACAGCATCCCGCTTCTGGATTGCGGTCTTCCATACCCGCGTTTAACTATAGGCTACGTTTTTTAACGGCTGTCTTCTCACGCTGTTACAGTCATGCCGGACTCACACAACATGCAACTCGGCACACAGCTTGATAGTAAAGTAACCCCCGCGCGCTGAGACGCAGCCTGCAGCAAACCCGCTGGTAGAGTTTTGCATTGTAAACATTTAAAACCTGAAGCACAGTCTGGCTCTGCTTGGGAATGTGAGTTGCACTTTATCGGATCTGCTGAAGGTAACATGAGGATTTGTGCCAAGATTTGTGCCTGATCACAATTGGTTTCGGTTTGTACCTCGCATGAAGTGTGCTGTGCAGTTAAGTCTGAAGGGGAGCACAGCAGAGTAGCTATAGGTCAGATAGACTTTTAAAAATTATTATGAATTCTCATTAAATTATGTTAGTCTCATAATATTACAGTTTTCTTCTGGACATATAAGAGAACAAAGATATGAGGGAGAGATTCTGAATGTGCAGAAAATTTTGAACATGAGCAGAAAACTTGCTCCAGGAGTTTATAAATGAATTGAAATTAAATAATTTATCATCAAGTTAAGAAGGTGCCCAAACAGATAACTTTCCAGTTTTGTTTTATAAATCTTTTTGTTTGAATCAATTTATAGTTATGTCACTAACAACTATTTGTTTTACCATATTCTGCCCCTCTTGTCTGTGAAAAAGTGAAAAGTTAATGTAATAGTTTGATGGTATTTGTCTTCATTATGTAGGCCTAGGCTACTTGAAAAATAAGTAACAAAGATTGATGGAGTATTATGGGTTTCTACAACTGATAAATTAATTAATGTATGTTATAACACAGATACAGTAAATGAGCTTGCTTGTATTTTTGCATCTGATAGGTTAAATGTCCTTAAAAGGGAGAGTTAGTGATTGTGGATATTTAAACTCAACTGCCAAACAAATACACTGCTCCCTTCAGTGCACTCTCAGAAGCTCCTCGCCCTAAATTATATTATAAATTAAATCAAAAATATTAGCTGAATTTAACAGAAAAGAACACTTACCATCCCTTTGAATGGACTTTTTTTTATCGTGATTACCCTTCTGTTCCACAAGATGGAGTAGTGAGGAGAGTTTGGGGAACAGAAACAACAATACAGGTAGTTTTGGAAAGCAATAACAGAATAAGCCAGGAAAATTCAATCCTCTGATCAAAGTTAATTTCTCCAAAACTCAACTCAAGTTTAATTTATGAACATAAAAGTGGGTAAGAAATACACAGATAGGCTGTTCATCAGAACAGCTGCCTCATGTGAAGGTCAAAAAGTGAGTGAAATTGAGTGCAGTCATTAAATAAAGTGTGATCAGGTGAAAAAGTAAAACAAGAGCCAGTCAGTAAGGAGGAAAAGACAGGAAAGTAAGTGAGACATAGCTGTTAATGTCATAAAAACATGTTCTGACAGTGTTCATGTGAGTCAAAAATTTAAAGAAATCCAAAAACGTTAAGGTATATCAAAACCCAGGAAATGTTGTAGTTGCTTCAGTCTGGTGGGTGCTGGTCACTCCATGATTGTGGAATTGGCAAAATCCAGTTGAACCTACCTTGAGCAATGACAAAGCCCAGGAAAGACATAGATGACACATAAAACAATTACATACCCTCATACCCATACCCATTGCCACACAGCTCAACAGTAAGTACATTTAAATTAAGTTTAAATAAGGATGAATTAATGGGATTTTATGTTAAAGATGTGCAACGTGGACCCCCACACAGAATTCTGGGTTATTTTTTTTGATTTGCACATTGCTTCGTAGTAAAATCCACACAGAAGAGCTAGTGAAGTGACAGCAAAAGGGAAATTAATGCAATATGGAGTACAAACACAAAAATAAGTTTATATATCTTCCTTAAAAAGAAAGAGCAAGCAAAACGAGTTGAGAGCAAGAAGAGCCAAAGGGGACACCTGCTGTTGCAACCGCAGCACACTATCATACGGTAATGGTGAGGACATGTCCCCGCACACATTCAAATTGTACATTTCTGGTCTTCTGCTTCGTTATGTTTAGACCTCTCAGATCGTCTGGGATAGGTCTGCTTTCTGTCCCCAGAGTCAAAACTAAACATGGAGAAGCAGCGTTCAGTTTTTATGCTCCATATATTTGGAACAAACTCCCAGAAAAGTGCAGGTCTGCTGAAACTTTCAGTTCTTTAAAATCATGACTGAAGACTTTTCTTTTTACCACTGCCTTTAATTAAATCTATTTTAATACAATAAGTTTTGCCTGAGTTTAACGTTTTGCATGTCATGCAGATTTTTAGGTCCTTAAGGCATGCTTGAAGTCTGGCTTGATCGATGGACATAACTGTGTATCTGCATAAAAATTAAAGTTTATGGAATGTTGCCAAAAGGAAGCATTTATAAGGCGAATATGATTGGTCCAAACACAGAACTTTGTGGAACTCTATGACTAACTTTGGCATGTATGGAGGATTCATTGTTAACATGTAAAATCTGAAAATTATTTATAATAGTTATGTTTAGACAGTTTATGTAAAAACAGGTGCAATTCAAATGTTTTAATAGTAAACAAAAGGTGTACAAGCTTACAGCAAGGTGCTGGCAAGCAAGGGTCCAAAACAGGCAAGCTGTCACACTGTTGGTGTGTCTGCTCTGTTTTGGTTCTCAGTCATGTTATTTGTAGATTAGATTAGTATCTCATCTCATGTCTGTCTTCTTGGAGTCTCAGTACCCAGTTCAGTGTTTTACTTAGCTTTAGTCTGTGTTCCTTGTTGGTGTTAGTTTAGTGGTGATATGTCTGATGGTGTCTGGATTAGTTTGTTGTTCTGATCTGTTACTTTAGTGTTCTATACTTGTGTTATGTCTGTTTACCTCCAGTCTCTGCCTGACTGTCTCTCTGGCTGTGTCCGAAATCCCCTCTCATTCAGTACTCCCTACCCTCTATGTAGGGAGTTGTATGTAGAGCACTATATAGTGACCTCACTCGCATTATTAAAACAACACTTTCGGACACTACCCCGATCGCTATTTTGGCGCCGTTAATTACGTCATTGCCGTCGGATTGTTTTTTTTTTTTTTATCAGCGTGATGCATGATGGTATATACGGCTTGGTTAGTGACCATCGGTTGTACACTACTTTTCAAAATGCTTTCTGGGATACATTGAGTGGACTATATAAGGTATAATAATTACCACTATACATTCGGACAGCACTACAAAATGGCGAGCTCACTATATAGTCCACTATATAGTGAGTATCTCATCTCATGTCTGTCTTCTATAGTGGACTATATAGTCCACTATATAGTGAGTAGCGGGTGATTTCGGACACAGCCTCTGTTTTCCCCTGCTCTCTCCCTGCCTGCCTGTGTCTCGTTAGTCTCATGCCTGTCACCTGTGCTGCTCCCATCCTGCTTGTTAGTCCCGTGTGTGTATATACACACACATACCTGGTGTTTCTCTTCAGTCTTCGTCCGGTCATTGTCGTGTGTATAAGCTTGGTCTCATGTTGTCTGCCCGTTTCCCTGCTTTCTGGATTATTTTCCCTTCTTGGATTTTTTTCTGTTTGGATCACCTTGTTTTTTGGACTCTGTTAATCAGCCACTGCCAGTAAGTGTGCTCGCCTTTTGTTTATTAATAAACCTGTTGAACTGTACCTGAACAGTCAGCCTACGTGTCCTGTATTTGGGTCCAACAACCTGCTCACCACACGCACCCTGACACAAGCAGTCCACATAGTCAAACAAAATCCAAAAAAAGGAGCAGGTAATAAATTAAACCAAAAAGATCTATAGGCAGGTAATCCAAAGCAGAGGAAACACTGGGAAGACTGGGAAGCTTGACATGTAGACAATGACGAACTAGCAACAGACAAGGGAAAACAAAATGACTTACACAAGGGAGAATAACTTAATACTGGTAACACTAATTAGGGCAGGACACATAGGCAGGAAACAGTCCAGAAGATTCAAGAAGGACTCTTAACTCTTAACTTAACTCTTACAAAATAAAAACAGGGGAAAAAAATTAAAACCCAAAACCATGACAACTTTAAAGGACTGTGGTACATAGCTTGACTGGAAAGATTGATCATGCCTAGTAAAGAAGTGCTAATTAAAGGTAAAACATCTTTAAGCAGTGTAGTTGGATGGGATCCAAGAGGCAGGTTTATGGCGTAGATGAAGAAATAAATTAAGTTAGTTTGTGAAGATTGATGGTAGAATAATAAGCTGCTCTGGTATTTACATTATTTATTTAGGCATTTATTTTATTTAGTGCCTTCCTATATGTTTTATTCATTCAATCAGGTTTTTGCAATGTTTGGAGGTTATACCATGGAGTTGTCCATTTTATGTTTTAGCTTACTTTTTAGAGAAGCTCTCATTGAGCCTGCATCACTATCAATAAGATGATCAATTTGAGAGGGAGTGCTGTTTTATTGAGACATGGTATTGAAGTACGTAAGTAAGTATGTGTTAAAGTTAGCTCAGTCAGATAGACATCTAGTGTAGCATTTTTTTGCCTAATGGCATGTAGTCCAGTAATAGTTATTCTGAAGTTATTTAACAGTGGTCTGATAAATAGGGATTAAGTTGAAAGACTATTAAGTGTTCAATTTTAAAGCCTTAAGCCAGAACAAGGTCGAGGGTGTGGGTTTATAAACTCTGACAGAAACCAATCATGCATATTAAAATCACCTAAAGTAATTACTTATTTGTTTTAAGGACTAAACTCGATAAAAACTGAGAATGTTACATCTCCAGGGGCAGCTCTCACTCTCTCCCAGCGCCTATCCCCCCACTTTCATCTTATAAGTATTCAGCTACAATAAAACCCTTGAACTGCTCCATTGCCTCCTGTCCGTGTCAGCATCTGCGTTCTTAATTGTTTAGACTTCCGAAAATTCAGAATATGGACACTATAACAAATGAAAATGGCTGTCGTGTTTTACAGGTTGGTTGTGAAAGACTAAGATCAAGGCTTTCAAATCAGTTTAGTTCAGGTTTAGAGTATTAATATGACTGTGGGGAGTGGATTTATTCAGGCTAACATAGCAGATCTGAAGTTTAAGAGTCCACATTTAATTACCCTGTCTTTATTAAGTTTCCATGTGCATGTGTTAAAGTTCTCTTTACGTCAAAACAGCAATTGATAAATCAAATACTGACACAAAATATGCCTCACAATATTTTGCAAAGGTGGAAAAGAAGTTGAACAGTTAAAAACAGCAAAATAATCTTTTGTCTCCGATGAATAACTTCACAGCTGAGCATTAACAACATCTCTAAGCTTTCTCCTCTAGAAGTTTGGGGTGGCTGTCATCCTGTCAACACAACAGAAGCCAATACACACAATCAAATATTATAATGTATAATCATTCATCCATATTATCCTGATACATTCATATTAGTGGCAACTTTTTTAAATTTAGCAATCATCAAGGCAGAATTATAATAACAAATATGACATTGATTGCAACTAAGACAATGAGACAACAAATAATTTATGCAACATTTTGCACCCGAGGCTGCTTTTATAATCTGACATACTGTCAATAAAAAAATTCATAAACTGCTCAAAATTGTATGTAAATGAATTGAATTGTTTGATATATATAAAACACATATCAGCATCAAACACATTAACAGTTATTAAATGGTCAAATAAGTAAAACAAAAAACAAATCAAACAACAGATTCTGTTAATAAAAGAAGTAAAAAGTGTCAACAATGTCCCATTATTCTCCTGTGTGGCTGACTTACTCTGTATTTGAGGTAGGACATGTAAGTGTCCCACCCTAAGGTGATAAAGTTCATGTACACGACACGGAATTTGGGTGAAAGAAAGAAGAAGTTGATCATCTGAGCTGCCGGCCAGACACACCATTCTGCCTGCAGGCAAGAACAACACGGATTAGCAGAAACAAACCCGCTGAGATTGTGCAGCACTAACATTAGTTTCATGCCTTCAAGGAAACATTAAAAACCTGCACATAGTCAAATTAATGTTGCCACAATGAATCACCACGTGAGACTTACTCAGAGAGCAACAGTTATTGGTTGATGCAGACAAAAAGGTCTTTTAAATGATTGCTGCATTTTTCAGAGTGATGAATTATTGCATGAAAACAAATGCAATACAGTTGTAAAGTTAACTTCTCAACTCTGCTTAAGAAAAAATAACTTTTGATGTGATGAGTGAACAAAAATGCGACAATACTGCTGCTCCAAATCTGCAGGTCAGACACTGACAGGTGTACTTGCCTTATAATATTCCCAGAACTTTTCTTTAAACTCCTCCCAACCTTCGGATAAAGTATGTCCCTCCATGACACCCATACCTGCAATAAAGAGAGTTGTTTGTCAGATGAGTATCAACGTTGGGCTTCATCTTCAGATAAAGTCAGAGTCTGGGGGAGTGTCGAACTCTTATTAGACATCATTGAAAGTCACAAACAAAACCAAACTGTGTATCACAGACCACCTTTGAATTCCGTCTAACTCTGAAATTGGCATGCGCCATCTGTTGTCTCACCCACATCTTTAAGCACGACTTTGACTATGTAGATAAATATTGAGTTGCGTATGTGTGCACTGGGAGGAATGAGACATGCTGCTTTGTACCAATAAAGTCTGGAATCTTTCTCACCTAAAAAATACCACAATCCTATTGTCGGTGATTCAATAAGCTGGTCCAACAGAACCTTCTTGCCCACCGTGTTCAGAGCTCTGCCCACAAACACTTTGTCCAGCCAGTGGTACCAGTAGTGCAGCAATGGACCCATGGAACAGCCCATCACAAACATGTGACCTTTAGGGGGAAAGGATTCATGGAAAAATAAAAAATTCAAAATGTAACATATTTAACAAATTCTTCTCCAATACATCATCTATTATTCTTTATGAAGAGATGGAGATTTAAGTATACTGTGTTTAGAAACATTTGGCTGACAGAGTTTAGAATTTGCCATTTTGAATTGAAAAAAAAATGACTGAGCAATAGACCAGAATACTGTATTTTAGAGGTATTACATTATGAAAATGTTTAAATTTGAAATTTGGTTGTATTGCTATATAGCGTGTATATATCAATGTTTATATTTTTCTTGTAAATGTTTTTTTCAATCTTTGATTTTTTATTTTTGCACCGGTAACAGACCACACAAAACATGTATTAAAAGATTTTTTGGTGCTGAAACACATGACTGAAAAGCTGAATTTTACTGCCACCTCTGGTTGAAAATTTTGGGCCTGTTTCACTTCTGAGCATCACTGATGGGGGTCGTCAGAAATATGCTCTGTGATCACATCTCGTCTTTTATTTGTAATATGACTAAGATGTAAAAGGTACCAATGCATATTAGTTGCATTGTAATTTAAAAAAAAAATGGAGTCAGGGTAGAGGTGTAATAATCCTAGATTTCTAGAAGAATTTCCTAGATTAAAATGGTACATTTACTGGGAAAAAAATTTCACAAATCTACAATTGAAAAACTTATTTTGACATTATGGTCATGGATTTTTTCATTTATTTTTTCACTTATTTATTCATTTATTCATTCTCATTAACGCTTAATACAGATGTAACTTAACCACAGAGATAACCTGCTTGGAGCAGTTTAAAGATGCCATGGCATCATACCTGCAGGTAACACCTATCAACCTTTTGTAGTACAGGTTAATCGAGAAGTTACACCCGATAATACGAAGTTACTCCTGAAGTTACCTGGATAAGCCAGTTACCTCGCTTCATAGTACAGGCCACTGGCTTTTATGGAGATTTGACTCTGTATAAAAACTGTAAGAAACCTCAAAGACCACACAGAAAGCCTAAAGACATTTGGGGAATAAGCTGTAAAACATGGTACACTGGAGAGGAGCTGACGTGTTTGTTTTAACAGACTCGTCACACTGGTTTGTACTTTGCTGTGTGTGTGCACAAAGTTAGGAAAGCAGTTCATTATCACAAAACAAACCCTGACGGACATAAAGTAGATTGTGTTTGTTGCACAGCGTCTTAATAAAATACAAAGGTCTGACCAAATGTTGAACATTACTCCACCGTATTGTTCAATACAAGTCTCCAGAGCAAATATATTCACAACAAGCTACACACTTTGTTTTGTGTTTGAATAAGAATTCTGGATATTTCCCAGAGTAAATTGTCTTGGACAGGTGGTAAGCCACCCAGATCCTGATGCAGGTATTGTAGATATCCTCAACTTTGGAACCATATTAAAATAAAATTTTTGTTTTAGAAAATTATTTAAAGGTGCTGTAAGAACATTTGAGTCATTTCTGTTGCATAGCTATGGATACCCTGTTGCCAATAAACAGAGTATCACAAAATCCACTACATTATATTTATTTGGCTTTTGACCAAGTTGACTTACAATGACGCCTCTTTCCATTTAATTTCATTGAGCTTGAGGTCAGCCATTAAGTCATGGAGCAAGCCACCTACACCTCCAAGCTTGACGGTGCTATGCCCACATTACAATAATTACACTCGCATGGCTTCACTTTTCTCTCTGTTTCTCACCTGTTCTCCTCCAGTCATGGACTCTGCCTGGTTCCTTGTGGTTCTCCCAGCTCTGCTGCAGGGAGTCTCCCATCGCCAGCATGACTCCTCCACTCAGGGTGTTGGTGAGTAGCAGGTACTGGCCCTGGAAAATTGGCCGCCATGATAACCGTATGCGGACCAGAAACTCTTTACCCGCCCGGGGAAGCATGACGTTTGGACAGCAGAGAGAGCGATGTCATCTGTATCTTTCTGCGGAAAAACAGGAATCTTCTTTCCGTCACCAGTCCTTTTCAGCACAGGGCCTTCAGGGTGATCTTGCAAATGTGTAACAACCAAACACAGCCTACATATGCTCGACAAGAAGGCTGAATCTTTATCAGTTATCTAATGACAGCTGTAGACATTCTTGGCCACACCTCCAACACAGAGTCAGAATAGAACTACACAACAAAATAAAATGAAAACACACCGACTGGTCAAGCACAAAGTAGTCATGTCCGAAAGCATACCTGGCTTTATAATCTATTTTTCCCTAAATGGGTCCATAATTTACTAAATGAACATCGTGTTGTATTGAAGACTTCTAACGAGTGAGCCAATAAACATCATTAGGAAATCATTAGAGAGGTAATAAGTCAAGTAAGAATTAGGTGATTTTGTCAGCTCCAACGCAATCTCACTTCTTTTTGTTACCAGTAGAGCTGCCCCTGCTGGCCATTAGAAATAATGCAGGTTGAAGGCACTTTAGCGTTGCCAGTTGGTATTAACTTAATTGTTGTTTATACTTTCAGTTTCACCTGTGACTGGATGAAAGACACCTTTTTGTGTTTCTGGTAAATTTGCAGTTAATAGTTTTTTTTTTAGATAGAAACAATTTTAAGATTCACATTTTACAGATTCACTGCCCAGGTGCTGGATCTGGTACTACTGTACCTAAATGTTAGCTACCTAACATGCTGCTTGGATAATTTTAAACCAGGATTAACAGTTTGCCCAGACTATGTATAAACATCTGGTTACTAAATTGTTTTTTATGTGGCACAACATAATGGCTGAAATGAGAAGATGAGGTGGCCAGGGTGCCCATTGCCTCGGGAATCCCTCTCTGTTTTGGGAAAGCTCTGCTGAAACTCCCTCTGGTGCAAAGGCATTTGAGGGTGGATCACATGGAGATGCAGTGGCCACGATGCACTCACCCATCTCACAGCAGTGGAAAAAGCTTGCAACTCTCAATCTCAAGGATAAAGGGTTTGGGACAGTTTGGGAACTTTTCTGCCATAGCAGTCAGGACATTTGGCAAACATAACCTCCCCATTCAAAGGTATGCCAAATGTCAGAATTTTAAGAAATATTTGACTGTTGAATATTATTACAAGGTTTTTTGCAATGGGTCTGAAGTAACTGGATAACTGGACTTTGATATGGTCATGAGCTTTAAGTTGTAATGTGGAAACAACATGGATACTACAAACATGTTTTGTATTTTATTGCCTAGTGCATTTAAAGGTACAGTGTGTAATATTTAGGAGGATCTATCGATATAAATCCATAATAATATACAATGTTTTCAGTGGTGTATAAAGACCTTACATAATGAACCGCTATGTTTTTACCTTAGAATGAGCCATTTCTATTTACATACACCACAGGTCTCCTTACATGGAAGTCCCCATGTTGAGCTGGCATATTTATACAGTAGCCCAAACCAGGACGTTCTCTCTCCCCGACTAGTCACATATGGACGCATGGTCAAGACCTGTCCGAATCACTTTGTAAAGCACTGGGGATCCCGTAGCATCGTAGTTCGCAGTGGAGTAGCATCACATATTTAATAGAAAAGCCTGAGTAAAGAGGTGGTTGGGATGGATGGAGGGCCAGAAACCAGACTTTCAACCAGGAGGCCGGAGATCGTTTCCCATGTGAAACAATAAGTCATAAGTAAATATTTTTATTTAGGTTATGTAACTTGCGTAAGATACGCAGGTAATGTTACTTGCATGCTACCTGATGTACATAATTATTTTTACCCAAAAAAATGATCTTTCCTAATCCTTACCAAGTACTTTTAGTGCCTAAACCCAACCAAATTGCAATGTTTTACAACTGTGACATGGTGTTTCAAAATGGTGATGTTTTGCAACATTAACGTTTTATATTGAATAAACTGGATGTTGTACATTTATTGTTGCTAACTTTACCACAGAGCCTTAAAAATTGAAAAACGACACCAAGAGGTCTTGTGTCCATATGTGGGGAGTCGGGAATGAGAATGTGTTGCCCAAACGGAGAAGAGCGCATTTTCTGTGGGTTTTAAGGCACCTTAACATGCAGCCAGAACCACCAAAATGATGTCAGCACAACACCAACTTTCAGTGAGAAAGCGTTTCGAGCTCAAATAAGATAATGGGGCAAAATGCAGCAAAATGAAAATGATTATGTGAAAATCGAGTGAAATTGTCAGTTATTTTATCTGTGTCCTTTTGGGAACATTTCTGCCAAATGTCCTGACTACCATGGTGGAAAACTACCGAAATGAGCTGAAAAAAAAAGTATCCCAAATGATGACTTGATGTTGACTTGTCATTATGTCTTCAGGACCAGTGTAGGAACTGCTTCCAAGTGGGTGAACGAGTGGTGCCATCTTTTCCTCTCTCACTCCAGACTGAGGCATTCACAGAGCAGTAAGAAGCCTGCTTCATTTGGGTATTTCACTGTTTAGTAATAACTCTGGATTGCAGCTACAAAAAAAAAAAAAAAAGGAAAAAAAAAAAAGATTGTGCAGATGCCCCTTGCCCCCACACCCATTTGGCAATCCCAGTGGCAGACAGATTCCCCTTTGTCACACATTTGGGAAATGTGTACCATTTAAAAAGGGGCTATATGAAATTAAACACTTAATAGAGGGTATGCATTGATGTCACTTCTCCTTCGGGAACACGCTGGACTGAGTGGCAAAACATCTGTTACTATGGCTACGTTTAGCAAACTGGGAGTAAAACAAGTGATTTTTATCATGTGCCGTGCAATGCAGGGAACTGGTCTTGTTCTTGACTACAGCACTACCTTTAAGTACATGTTGTTGATAGTACACACGTTTACTTAAGGTTTAGACTGCATGGCTTTTCTTGCACTTTTAAAGCAACATGTGTTTTTTTATGTCTTCTGGATAATTTACATTTACCATTGCAGGATATACCCAGTGTCCTTTCTCTCACAGAGATTTGTGTCATAATAGATTTTAGAGTCCATTCAGCTTGATAGATATTAAACATAGTCAAACAATGCCAGACACATTACTACATATTACTGTCAGGATTAGGGATGTCCAGATCCGATCAGAAATCGGGCCCTATCACGTTGTTTCAGACTCGACCTCCCGATCAGGACATGGATGGATGGATGGATGGATGGATGGATGCTTTGCAAACACTGTGGCACTTTGATTTTTGTATTTGTTTACATGCCTGCCGGGTATTTTAAGTTGAGGTGCTATTTGTTTTATCTTTTTTATATTTACTGTTGCACTAAAGTCCAAAAGTGAAGAATTTATTTATTACTTGATTGTTCAAACTACCTCACAGAAGTGCTCTGTTTGTTAACAGAGTTGTTGAATGTTAAAATAAGGTGAATTAAATAAAACTAAGGAACATCCTGGATCTGGATCTTTTTTTAAGTATTATAGAAGTATCGGATCAGGACTCTGTATCGGTAGATACTCAAAATCAAATGACTCGTACTCGAGGGCAAAAAAACCTGATCGGGACATCCCTAGTCAGGATTGGTGTCTGCTCAGCAGGTTGGTGGACCCAAATGCAGGACACGGATACTGGCAGGTTCAGTTCGATGATTTATTAAAGCAAACAAAAGCGAGCACACTTACTAGTTGAATGGCTGAGTCCAAAGAAACCAACATAAATGATCCAAAACGAAGACAGTAATCCAACAGAATAATCCAACAAAGTATAGATCCAAACGAGGCAGAGCAGGACGCAGGACACAGAACACAACTACACACGATAATGATAGAGACAGAGCATGACAAGCTACAATGGCCGGATGCGGACTGAATAGAAGGACCAAACATATACACTGGGGACTAACGAGCAGGCGGAGCAACACAGGTGAGAGGGATCCGGACTAACGAGATAGGTAGGCAGAGAGACAGCAGGGGAAACCAGAGAGAACATGCATGCCGAGGGATTACTGGGGGAACAGACATAACACAGGTTACTGAACACAAGGCCCTGGCAACTTCCACAAGAGAAGAAACAAACTGGAACACAGAACAGACAAATCTAATCATACAGATAGACTACAAAAGTAACAGCGAAAACGGACAGAACTAAGAGAGCAGACATGGGCAAAATAACAACAAACACTGAAGTACACAGGAGCAACACAGAACTAGGAATTAAGACACAGAACTAAGAACTGAGGCAAAGAGCTAAAATGCAGGACTAAGAACTACGATAAGAGACAAGACAGGTCCTAAATAAACTTAAACATGCAAATGAACAAAAGACTAAACTTAGCTACGAAACACAAAAGCCTAAACATGACAGGATCAAATAAAGCCAAAACCAAACCCATGAAAACAGATACTATGTAAACTAAGACATGTGGATGAATAAAATAATAAACAAGGCTACGGAGAGAAATACAGAACTGAAAACCTTTGCTTTTTCTCTATGGGCTAAATAAGATTAGCATTTAAATAACACTTTAGCTTAACAAGCCAAAACTGGACCAGCTTGTACTGTACTCATGAAGAAAATAAGACTATTCACCTTACCACTGTTAAGGAAACACCTGGGACATAGACGGCACCTTCAGGTACATGAAACATGTGATTTACTACTTCTTTTTAATATCCTCTACAAACTGTGACATAAAACATCATAATAAGAAAATTAAGAAGAAATATTTGTTTTACAGAGGCTATGCACCCTCACATACTTGCAAAAGCTATAATTAATTGTATTGTACAGCAGTTAAATTGGAGTTATTTTTGTTTTATACTAGCTCCTCATGTGTACACTGTATAAAAACCCTTCCCAGAAGGGTTATGTAATGAGAACATGTTTTTTGGTCTCAATCTTTCCTGTTTGATGTAAAGAATAGACCATGAATGTTATTATTGCTGGAAAGTTACATACATTTAAGGAAATGCCACAAAGAGCAATAAAATGCAGAACCTCTTAAAAAATAATTATACAAATAAGTACATCAGCATAAGAGAACACTTTCTTCTGTCTTTCCAAATAAAGTCTCCAGTGCCCATGTTTAAAGATTCTGAAATGTGATTTAGAAGATGAAGAGTACACAATAATGTATTTATTCTCTGCTTGTCACGATGTCTTTTTAAATTACACTGATAGTAAAACTCAACAATAGAAACAATAAAATAAAATTTATAAGCATCCAGAACACTTTTATAGTTCTTTACACACATTAGTATGCAAATAATATATTTTGATAATTATGGTAAATCGGGTACATATACACACACATATATACACACACACACACATTTTATGTCAACCATTCATGCTGTACTTCATTCCTAAATTAGCCGCTGCAGTAGTCCATGCGGCAGACAGAGACCAAAAAAAAATCTGGTGATCCATTTTCTAAGTCTAATCTGAAGTGTTTTCTCGCTCTTCTGTGTTTATGACTTAAGAACAGGGGGAAAACAGGTGAAGACTTAGAAAATAGATCACCAGATTTTTTTTTCTCCCTCACTGGCCTCTTAAGGCTTCCGTCAACTCAAAATTACTGTCACTGGTATAAAACTACTGCACAGTAGGGAAATAAATTAGTCTATCTGGAATTAATATTACACAAGCAGTTGCCGATGCAGTTTGATAATGATAAAAATATAAAAGATCTTGTATTTAAAAATCAAAATCATGCCATCATTTATATAGGTGCATAAAAGGGAAAGAGATTATTTGGCACGTAGCACAGGTCTACTTAAGGCAAACTTTATGCAGGTTGATATCATTTTGATAAAAAACAGCAGATGTTAAGAAAATATGTTTCACATCAATGATGATTGTTTCATGTAATACAAGAAAGATAAAATGGCACAGAAATAAAAGGAATGACACTCTGTTAAACTTTGGGACAGTTTAAATGTTTGGGTGCAACAACAAAGATGACACTTGTCTAGAAGTTTTGGAAAGGAAAGGTCTGTTAAGGGCCTTGCTGAATGACGTGTTAGTAGCAGCAGTTACAGTTCCATTTCCATTAAAAGAAAACCAATACCATCAGAGGTAATTAGCATGACAGGCAGTGAAACAGCTTTTCATCCCTGAATGCTCCTACAGGAGACATAAACTCAGACATAAATAAATAAACAAAATAAACAAACTGGACAGAGACGCATTAAAACTCTAAATACATGAAGGAAGTGTTTCAGCACTTAAACATCCACTACTACTCAGACAGTCAATCAGAGGCATGTGGTCAGTTTAAAATTTAGAGGGGAGTGGTCTGTCAAAGGAAAAGGACCATCAGAAAAAACAAACTGTTATAACAGTCTCACAACATTTTAAAGTGGAAACAAAGTTGAACAGATAAAAACAGTAAAATATTCTTTTGCCTCCAATGAACGACTTCACAGTTGAGCACAAAAGTCTCTAAGCTTTCTCCTCCAGAGGTTTAGAGGGTGGGAGCGCTTCCTTCTGCACATCAACAGCACTGTTCTCTGATACCACCTCAGTGTGTTGGCTGCCATCCTGTCAACACGACAAAAACCAATACACAGAATCAATTTCACTTCACTTTTTTAACTACTGAGCAAGTAGAAAACTCTGACTCTGCACATATGCTTATACATGAAGCATTTACAAATATTCATCTATATTAGTGGCAACACTTTTAAATTTAGCATTCATCAAGGCAAGACTAAACAATGGTAATACAATCAAAAAATCTTATTATGAAACACCTAAGGACGTTTTTATAATTCATACATAAATTATAATTTTATATTAGAACAAAAATACACCAAAACATTTAAAAGCACATAAAACCTAAAATGCTGTTAAATGGTCAAATAACAAATAAAAAAATAAAAAACAATAAACGCACATTCTGTTAATAAAAGAAGTGAAAAGCGTCCAGGAAGCATGATGTCCCTTTAATCTCTTGTGTGGCTGACTTACTCTGTGTTTAAGATAGGCAAGGTAGGTGTCCCACCCTAAGGTGATAAAGTTGATGTACACGACCCGGAATTTGGGTGAAAGAAAGTAGAAGTTGATCATCTGAGCGGGCGGCCAAACACACCAGTCCGCCTGCATGCAAGAACACCACAGATTAGCAGAAACAAACCCTGACAGATTACCAAGCATAATCATAGTTACAACTGTGAGAAGAGGAGGGAAGTCTCCTCCATCTGCTGAGAAGGCTGAGAAATCAGTTGCTCAGACTGGGAGGTTGTATCTGTCACTTTCAGCTTGTATGCCACCAAGATTTCGGTTTTTACAAATCTTACTTTAGAGGAAACTGCCAGTGAGCCTCTTCAAATATATTACATTTTGAGAAAACAGAAAATCTCAGAAGTAAGTAATAAATATAGTTAGCGTGTGGTGATTATGGATGTTTGCCTTTTCCAGGGGTGGCCAAACTACGGCCTGTGGTTCGGTCTAAGTTATTATAGTTAGTGGTTGAGGCATATGTTTGATGCATATGATTATTCTTTTGGCATTCAGTTGTGGGAGAGAAGGGAGGGATGAAAAGGGATTCAGTGTTTAACTGAAGGTTTGTTCTGTTCTTCTGTATGTTATCTGAACCCAGTGTTTCTTTGTTTAGCCTGTTTAATTTCTCCAGTTGAGAACAATGCCATTTGAACTCTCTGTGTACCACATTATTGCTGATATATACTGATATACTGATGTGACACTAACATATATAAGGATTAGGGATTAGGGATGGAATATAGGAAATTTAGTCCTTCAGGATTGGAAAACTGAACAGAACCAGAATGTCCAGAACCAGAAAGTCTGATGCTCACACTCAGCATTTTCTCCTTGTGTTTTATACAAACTCCCAAAGACAGAAGCACAGAAAGCCATGTTCAGTCACTGTTACAAACACAATAAAGATGGACAATTAACTTCACATCTCTTCTCAAGAACAGAGAAGAACATGTGATGAGTGAACAATAATGTGAGACATGTGCTACGACCTGCTGCTCCAGATTTGCAGGTCAGACACTGACAGGTGTACTTGCCTTATAAAATTCCCAGAACTTGTCTTTAAACTCTTCCCATCCTTCAGATAAAGTGTGTCCCTCCATGACACCCATACCTGCAAAAAAATTAGTTGTCTGTCAGATGTGAAATTGTTTTTCCACAGACAATCTTTGAACTCTATCCACCTTTAATACTGACATGTAACCTACCTTAATTTCTTTGTGGTGACCATTAATGAGTGTGTCTCTTAAGGTTTGCTGTATTCTTATCAGCTATTTTATGGTCACATTCCTTGCCTTCTGATTAAGCAATGCCTGATAAAGCCTCATTGTAACGAAAATCGATGCAGCTGTCTGTCGGCACGGCTGCATGGAGGCTTCATGTCTCAATTATGCTTCAAATCTATTTATTCGACAATATGCGCATAAACGCAAGGCTGCTCTAAGGGAGGAAGGAGACTGCTTAGTGCTAATAAAATTGGCAATCACTCTTACCTAAGAAATACCACAGGCCGATCGTTGGTGAGGCGATAAGCTGGTCCACCAGAACTTTCTTGCCCACCGTGTTCAGAGCTCTGCCCACGTACACTTTGTCCAGCCAGCCATACCAGTAGTGCAGCAATGGACCCATGGAACAGCCAGCTATAAACATGCGACCTTTAAGGGGAAAGAATTAAAGGAAAAATAAAGAATTATTGGCACAAAGTCATTTACCACATTGCACAAATCTTCTCCAAAATACCACATTTTATTCTTTATTAAGAAATGGATACAAAAGTATACTGTGTTTGGGAAAAAACACTGAGAAAACAGGCCAGGGTATTGTATTGTAAAGGTATTGCACTATGAGGAAAACTCTTTGAAAAGTGTACATTTTTGTTGTTAACCTTTTTTATCTAAGTTTTGTAAAACGTGTGTACTGCTGCTACGATGTCAAATAAATTAACACCTGACTGAAAGGCAGAATTTTACTGTTGTCTCTGAGTTTCATCATAAACCAGCAAAAACAAGATTTCAGCAGGTGTTAAGTTACTGTCCCTGTGTCTGCATACAAAGTTAGAAATGCAGTTAGTCATTATCATAATACAAACCTCGTTTGGGTGAAAAAGGACACTTACAACTAGCAGATCCTGTTTGCTTCACAGCTTCTTACCAAAATAGACGGGTCGGACCAAATGTTGAATCATACAGTGTTCAATACAAGCCTCTAGACGAAATTTATTCGCAATGAGCTCCACACTGTTCTGCTGAATATGATTCCAGGAAATTTCCCAGAGGTGGTAAGCCATTCAGATCCTGACACAGATATTGATGACATCCTTTATCGATACTAAAACCGTCAGGAGCCTTGAGTTGTGCAAATCATAATAGTATTATTATTTATCACTGCATAAATTGTTGACTAACAGATATATCTCTGTTGCTATGGATTCCCTGTTGTCAAAAACCATTACATTATATTCATAGGGCTTTTGTCCAAAGCGACTTACGATGACGCCTCGCTACCAGGGTTATCACCACCAGGGTTTACTGTGCTATTCCCACATTGTGATAACGGCACCCCCTTGGCTCCAGTTCTGTCTCTCACCTGTCCTCCTCCAGTCTCGGACTCTGCCTGGATCCTTGTGGTTCTCCCAGCTCTGCTGCAGAGAGTCTCCCAGCGCCAGCATGACTCCTCCACTCAGGGTGTTGGTGAGCAGCAGATACCGGCCCTGGAAAAGTGGCCTCCAGGATAACCGTATCCGGACCAGAAACTCTTTACCCGCCCGGGGAAGCATGATGTTTGTACCGTAGAGAGAGTGATGTCATCTGTGTCTCTCTGTTAAAAAGTATTTTTTTTACAAAAGACTTATGGAAATGGACAGGAATCCTAGGTTAGCTAGCAAATGGTTAACAAACAGAGGTTATTGTACTACTCAGAATTTGTTTCAGATATCCCCTGACAACTGAAGACAGTTGTCCACACCTCCAAAACAGTTTTCAAAATAAAAGTACACAACAAAAACATATCCCACTCTTACAAAATACCTTCACAAAAATATGAATATAACATGAAACCTGGATGAGTATTTATCGCTTACAAAACATTTAATAAATATAAACACTTTCATGCTACGGTCTTCATTTATTTCCTTCCTATGTAAGCTTCTGAAGATTGTAAATGCAGAAAGCCTCTTTTCTTTTTGTTATACAGCTTTATGAGTCTCGTCTGTGGCTGAATGAATACATCTTTTTGTGTTTCCGGTAAATCTGCAGTTGACAGAAAGTGATGTAACAGTGTTAAAGCTCAAAGTTCATGCAGTCAGACAGTCTCTGAGTCAGACTCACTGACCAGCTGCTAATGTTACTGTAGCTAACAGTTAACCATTAGATATATAACATGCTGTCTGGTTAAATTAAACCAGGATTAACAGCTTGGCTGCCCCAACGATGTAGCCGGAGAGAACTAATTACTAGAGCGTTTTCGACTTAGCACACACAAGCACTGACATTGACCTCTGTTTCTGTACAAAAACTATACATTCAATTTCACAATGATCTCTCTGCTTCCTGTCACATGCAACCAACCAATGAGAGTCGAGTCTGAGCCGCTGTTGTGTCGTGTGGTTCCCGTCCCGTCTCCACTTCCCTAGACCTGAACCCAACCGGCTACCTATGCTAAAACTAAACACAACCTTGCCCCTCGTACCTGAGCTCTAAACCCAACCGCGGAGCAGGTAGAAACCGAAACGCGTTATTCCCCCCCACACACCATATTGGCGACAACTCTGCCTCAGATTGGCTAGAACTTGTCACCTGCTTTTCATTGATTGGTTAAGATAGGGGGTTTGTGTTACAGTCAGCCAATCAGAGACAGTAAGGGGCAGGCCTAGACGCAAAGCCGGTGGGATTGTCGGAAACATCGCCTGAAGGGAGGGATACATTAAATGTTTGCGCGCTCCCTGCTGGTCTGGAGGAACACTTGTCAGAGTGGTGCTCCATAGAAATATATCGTTCCTTTCCAGCAGCAGCTTGCTTTTATTTCAATGGTTCCTCAAACACATCATGTAGGCTATGTAGGGCGGCTGTGGCTCAGGAGGTAGAGGGTGAGTCACGGGTTGCCCGTTAATCGGAAGGTCGGCGGTTCAATCAGTATCTTGCTGAATCCCCCAATTGCCCCTGGCGGCTGTTCAGCCAGTGTATGAATGTGAGTGAATGTTAGTTTCTGTTTGAGCACTTAGGCTCAGTGTATAAATGTGAGTGAAAGGTGAATGTAGTGTAAAAGTACTTTGAGTGGTTGAAAAGACTAGAAAGGCGCTATACAAATACAGAGCATTTGCATGTATCCATGTTATTCATGTAGGCCTAGGTAAAGGTACTTTTATTGTCACATACACGTACATGTAGCCTAGCAAAATTCATTCTCTACAATTAACAATGCAGCATCAGTGCAGCAGTGGGCAACCACTGTGCAGCGCTCCTGGACCATCTTCACATCTGTGCCAGCGGCACTGGTTAGTGGCACTGACTAGAGAACCTAACATGTTTTTGATGGTGGGTGAAACCAAAGCACCCACAGGAGACCCACACAGACACGGATGAATAGGAGAATAGTACACATGTATGTGTATGTAAATAACTGAGTATATTGTTTTATTTTATTTATATCTTAACATATTTTAATATATGTTTAATTATCTGTTATGTTCTCTCTGTGTGTGAAGGGAGTACAAACTTTCTTTTCATTACACATCCTTGTGTTGTATAATGATAAATAAACTATCTTGATACTTTAATTAACACATATTATAGCGTCCATCTCAGATCACAGTTTCCCTCTCAATGATGAGTGTTTGGTCCTATTTACAAATTTACAAATTCTACAATCTTCTACATTTATATCACAATCAGAGGTTGTTTGTTGCCCAAGTAAATATGGTGGGTGATTCCATAATATTCTTAACACATTTAATACAGAGTGAAACTCCAACCGTAACATGCTTGTAATAGAAAGTTAACCAAAAACTCAGCCTTTGCTTTGAAGCCTAAACTGGACCAGCATGTCTTGTGCTCATCCTTCACTGTATTCACAAAGAAAACAAGACCAGGTCAAATCACACACACAAGCAAAGTTAAAAAATACTCAATATAACATCAATGAAAATACTTCCTGATCAACCACAGCTAAAGCAATACAGATGACATAAGCTGCACCTCAGGGTACATTAAACAATTGATTTAACAATTCTTTTTTATATCAGTTATCAAACTGTGACATATTTTACTGCATTAGTAGAGTGCAAGTGTACAGTGTAGAATAACAAAATTTATTAGCGTGAATGTATTTAGATATTTCCACCACAGCAACAGTGTGTGTATTAATAATATAAAATATATATTAGCCTAGATAGCATATACTTTTTCTATCAGTTAGTGAGAAACTAAAGTAGGCCACTGTTTTAGTTTATTTTAACATACATACATAACATACATCATTTAAACGTATAAACCACTGCAATTTACATGCTTTTGAATTTCACAAATAGCTTCATATTTTGCCAAAATGTGACTGGATTTACTATTTTTAGTCTCTTAAGGTCTGTATTGGACAAGTACTGACTTGAAAATATCACATCACATTTAATTTACTGCATTATTAATGAAATAGAAGTCTTACATTTAAATTAATCTATTTTCATGACCAAAATGAATATCTTCATTGTAGAGCAACTTTTAAAATAAAAGTATAACACTTAAAATTCTTGTTCTGTTTCTGCTAACAAAATATTGTTGATTGATATTTGTGTGTTTACCTTCATCAGTTTACAGGTGTTTGTTTCTCTCTATGGTGCTTCTCTGTACTTTGCTAAAAATTATCTCCATTTCTGTTGTCTGTATCTAGGTCTTATCAACTGTGTTTTTTGCCCCAATGATTTTTCATGCAAACAAATAGTTGCTAACCTAATAGGCCTATATAATATCAAATGATATTCTTAAATGTGCTTATGACTAAACTGTGTAGATTTATCATGTCATATTGCTTTACAAAAGTCACATTATAGCTTATAGTTAGGCTATCTGTCTTATGATAGATAAGATGTTACTTAATATGCAGTTTAAAGTGACTGCTTAATATTTTTTCCCCACAGTATTTATATGTTTTTGCAGTGATATTTTTACAATAACCATCACAAGACCCGTGTTGGTTAATGGGTGGAAATGACAGCAGTGGTTGCTGCTGACCTTCCATTAATAATTAATTCCCTCCAGCAGCGCTCATGAATAATAAATAGCGGATTGAGTGTTTGAAGTGGGATGTTATGGAGCAGCTCCGGATTCGTCAGAGGGGCTGTCAATCTCCCACCTGGCCTCCAAAATCCCGCCCCATGTAGTTCTTTTAAAATTTGGCCTTTATGAATTCTGATTGTAAATGCTAGGAGCAGTTTTGTATTTTAGTATTTTAATTTTAAAGCAATTAACATTTGCATTTCTTGCTTTAGTGAATCGAATCAAAGCGATCGGAACATATGTTGACATGGAATTAGAATCTGGTTTCCATTCGCTCATAGTTCATCTACAAAGCAGTACTGCCAATTGAAACTACAATGTTGAAAACGTGTTCTTGACGTGAGCATTTATTTTGAGCCTTTAAAACGGAACCGCTCGTTTTTAAAGGCTTTTATTTTGGAATTCGTACCCGGATGTTGTGTTGCAAAACCTTTCTGACTTGATAGTGTTGGTGTATCTGCGGGTGCTGGACGCGGTGGATAGCAGCCGGATAGAAATACACAAAGGTGGGATTTCTGTCTTTATTTATCTATTGAATAGACACACATCTTCTATGAACATATTCTGTATCCTGTATTTATTGTGTATAACCGTAGCCTATGTGTTTAAATATAAAGCAAAGGATTTGAGATTAAAGAACCTTTAGACATAAGATGCTTTCTGTAGAACAGCTGTTCATTGTGAAAACCATAAAAACGTCGTAGATGCATAAGATGCGTATTTATTCATGTAATTTATGTGGTTGTGACGGCTGTGCTTGATTAGTGGATCTGTGGTTTGACTCAAGGCCTGTCCTGCAGGAAAAGGCGTTTCACAACGTCCGAAGGTTTAAATCAGGAAAATGGGTCTAAATGTGTCTGAGGCAGAAACAAAATAATAATATTCAAACACTGAAAAAATCCATTCATGCAGCAAACTAGACTAGAGTATAGGCTATAGTTTTGACACAAATACAATTGTCAGTAAATTATGATATTTTACTATTATTATAACATAGAAACCTAAGGTTTCTATTAAGTACCACATACTCACTATTAGTCACAATATTTGGATGATTATAGGACTATTATTTAATCATTATAAATACATGGAAGAGTGTTGGGTTCATAATGAAGGATAAAACACTTCCAACCAATCAGATATCTGGTTTGTGTCTTCATATGAATTGCTGTGTATGTGTTTACTTCCCATACTGCACCAGCACATCCCAGTAAACAGAAAAAATGTAATAAACAGAGAAAATATAATTTATATCATATTCAAAGAAATCTAAAAATATGAACTAGATTGGGAGGTAAAAGGAGGAAAATGGACAATATATAAATGCTCACTGTGTGTTGAATGTAGACTATGTGAATGGATACTGGCAGATGTACTGGCATGTTTTCAAAGCTTTACAGTATTATACAGTACAAAAAAAGGTATAATGTAATTGTTCAGTTAGCCTAGTCAGTCAGGAGTTTGGTTATTAAAATTGACAAATATGTTATTACAACTTTTTTGGAAATTTTGGACTGCAAGATTTAATGTCTTCTGACAGCAGTTCTGGAGTTTCAGTTTTTCATTTTTAACCATAAAGTTTCATGTGTGAAAGAGTCTGAATATGTGTCTGCAGTCAGCATCATTTGCTCTGCTGACAGTAAAGGCACTGGCGATCAGAGAGTGACGTAGATCTGCTGTTTCTCCTGGAAAAGCACACATCCATGTGCTGAGCTTGACAAACGCTGCCTTAGCATCAACCAGGATCTGATTCACTTATCTTTTATCACATTTCAGATATTACTCAGCCTGTCAGAGTTATGACTCTCTTGTCTGACCACAGTCGCAGGAAAATAGACAGAAAGTTCTGATTTGTTTCTAAATTAAGACATTTCAAACCTTCAGAGGCTTTTACACACTTATAAGAATAATAAAAAAACTCTGAAAAGGAAACCTGGAATTCTTGTAGGTTTTAGAGCATAAAGATGCACAAATAAGCTATAATCACAGCATTTTAAGCCATCAGCAGTTTTACTGTGTTAATTATTGAAAGTAGCTCTTTAAAATATCTAATCAAAGCCTACTTATGTGAAATACAGAATATTAATATGAGTCATTACCATTTGAAAGTATCAAAACAAAGTCTTAATTCATAGACAAAATGCAGGAAAAAATGGGTTACATTTTTGAACAATGTGTTTTTGAAAACAGAAAGAATAGATATGTAAAAACAGGAAAGAAATGTGTCATATAAAAGTTAAATATTTAAATATATACAAAGAAGGTTAAAGTCAAGGGGTTTAAACAGGTTTGCAAATGGGTTTTTAATCCAAAACGTCCTGGATTCACCTGCAGACTCCAGCACCAACAAACATCTCCCACATCTTGGCTGCTCTCCCCTTTCTATTTGAGGTGGAGAGAGAGAGAGAGAGAGAAAAGAGATGCTATTTTTAGCTCCCCCTCCTCGCATCTGCATCCCCACGCTTCCTAGAAAAGGAGGCACGTGATTGGAGGAAAAGGGGGAAAATGCCGTCTCAGGCAACCTGGGAGCAGGACAGCAGCTGCATCAAACCACGGCTGCGTTTGTCTTCTCTGTTTGTGGTTGTTTCACACACAAGGTTGTCTGGTAATGCAGTGATAACACGTCAGGTGAACTGTTGGATGTGGTAAACACCAGATATCATTCAGCTGTGAAACCTTGACAAGCTGTTAGATTTGTTTTAAAATTTTATGTAAAATTCATTAGACCAGTTTGCGTTGGTCCAGTTTTAATGTCCCACTTTTGCACCCTGATGAGAAAAGAAGCACATTTTTAGCATTTTGGCATCAAAACCAACTGAATACTTGACTTTTGTTTAGTGTAGAAGGCAGTGAGAAAAGATGCAAATACCAGCAGTTTGAAAACCTTTTCTATCCTCTTTAGTCTGTGCACAGTTTTTCTTCCTAAAGATGAATTTAGTTTGCAGCCTATTTGTAGTAATGGAAGAAGTATTTTAATCATTTACTTCAGTAAAAGTATCAATGACACACTAAAACAAAAATTCAGGTACTGTAAAAAGTACTTGTTATGCTGAATGTTCTGTTTCACTGTTACGTCATCATATTATTAGATTATGATTTTGATGTATTAATACTATAAGTGGTACTTCAATGTTGTAGATGTCGAAGGTGGAGTTTTAAGCACTTCTTATACTTTAACCCTAAACAATACATCATATTTTATAAATTGATCATGTTTGTGTGTAAAATCTTAATTTGCAAAGTCAGTTGTTTAGTAGAAGTAACAAGTAGCATGTAAATTAATAAAGTAGACGTACCCCTATAGTGCAGTATTTAAGTAATTGTAATGTATTACTTTTATCCAACACTGCCTATTTGTTCTAGGAAGTAGCCTACGGGACGTGAGGCATTTGCTTACTGGTGCAAATAAGTATACTAGCCTCATTTGATTTGGAAGTTAAATCTGTTTGACCTTTTCATCTGTGAAGTAGCGACACTCACTAATGTCCATCTGATTTGAAAGAGAGGATGGGATTGACCTCAATTAGCAATGTAAGCTAGTTCGTCCATCTGTGATATCATATGTGCTTGATGATGAAGTTCATGCATTTAGACTTTCTCCTAGACTCTCAATAATGTGTAAGATTCCTTTGCCGCGTTCAAGTGCTCCTATAGTGTCTGTTGTTTGATTAGTGGAAAGTACCCTGAGCTGCGCTTTTGGATGTAAATACTACAAAAACAGACGCTGTAAAAAAAACCATCTGATTCTGTTGCTTTAATGTTTGGCTCATGAAATAGGTTGGGTGACCAGGTTGGGTGCTAGCAAGATATTTAGTTTACCAATTAGGCTAACTGACCCTCCAGTTTCAAGCAGCCAATTGAGGAAGTATTTAGACCTTTTACTTAGTTAAAAGGTTACTTAATTAAGTAAAAATAAGTATTAGCATGAAAAAATACTGTGCCAAGGTACTAGTACTCGTTATTCAGAATAATATATATTATGTCATCAATATAATGTTGGAGCTGGTAAAATTACTTTATAGTCTGCTGGGTAGTGTGAATTTATCTTACCCTAGATCTCACCCTATAATAATAATTCATAATTTGTGTGTTGATTATATTTTGTATTATGGATCTGAATCTTCAACATAACTAGTAACTAAAGTTATCAAATAAATGTGGTAGAATAAAAAGTATTGAAATACTAAGTAAAGTATAAGTACCTTTAAACTGTACTTATTTACAGTATTTGAATAAATATAGTTAGTTATTTTCACCCATTTCAGCAGCTTAGCTCCTAGATTTTCCAATATGATTTTTGCTCTCTGGGTGTTTACGTTGCCTCGTGCAGCCGAAGACACCTCTGTCTGTTGTCTCAGCAGGTTTCTCAGTAACTTTAAACAGGAAGGGTGTTTGGGTGATCTGGGATCAGCTGAGGATTAGCAGCCAGTTTGCAGGAAGCCACCCAATACTGATTAAATGAGCCTGACTAGCTGGCCGCAGCAGCACTCAGGCGTGGATCAATCCAGCTCCTGTTGCACATCAATCTCTTTTAAGTGACAGGTTTAGATCTTGATGATGTCATTGTGCAGCACAGAAACTCTTAGTCATGATTGGATTAGGAATAAAAAAGAGAAAACTGAAGGTGTAACTAAGACAACGTGCTCTTGAGCAAAGTAGAAAACCTCCAGCTGCTTCAGTGGAGATGGATGTGTGCAGCTGCATGTGTCTGGTAAATAGCGTTGCTAGCTCCCTTTCGTTTTCTCCACAGTTTTTTCATAATTTTGGGGCCTTGCAATGCTTTATATAATATAAGAAAAATCACTCCTTCCTCTCCTGTGGTATCATTTTTTTCTCACAGTCATATAAAATCTGATGCTGTGACTGTAGATATTTGGGCAACCTATCTAATCATGTAAAGCTAAAATAAACAGCAGTAACATAGGTCAGAGATGTGGATGTATCAGCTCTCCCTGCCTACGAGGGCCCAAATATTCAAAGCCTGATAAAAACACGTCCCTCCTCTTCCATCTCCCCAACCTCCTCCATGATAGAGGCACTGAGTTGTCCTCAGCAGCTAGTGTCAGTGTCCATTTTACAGTCTTTGTCATGTCCCTCCTAACATTCAGTCTCATCTCAGAGTCCTGTTTCTGGTGGTTAAACAACAGGAGATTATTTTAATCTCAAAGCCACTTTGATGGGACCTCTACTGTGGGTGAAACAGTGTCATTGTGAAATGAGCTATTAGAATCTCCTAGAGACATGGGAAACACATATTACAGGAAATCTAAAAACAAAATCAGTCAGTATTAATCTGTGTATTGTGTATTAATACACAGCACCACAATTGTTATTTGTGTCTCAGGGTCCAAGTCCTTTATTTAGATTACCAAATCTGAGAGACAAATAATTTAGAATCACAATGTTGGTTAAAATGAAATTTTAGAGAAATCTGTCAAATGTTAAATTAATAACATGGTCATGAATCAGCACATTCAGCAGCAAAAGAGACAAATGGGCAATAAACTCAAAAAATCAATGTGAAATAAGAAATAATTCAGGGAAAATAAGGGAAAAAAGGAATGCAGTTACTTTGATGGTTGTTTTATTGTTTGAGTCTATTTTTTAACCAAAAATGTAAAGATTTCTCTGACAATTGGAAGATTTGGTCAGTTTGGTCAGTTTTATATCACTGTATACTGAATATCTTCAGTAGTTGTGGACACGAGTCAGACTCGAGTCACAAATATGATATGATTTGCATCTCTGACTTTAGCACCAATTACATGTGACATCGCTTGGACTTGAGCCTTTTGACTCACACTGACTTGATACCCTCCCTAAGCCCAAATATAAATGATGATATTGTACATCAACACTTTAATTCATGAAATTATATGATATTTGTTGTGTGAAACTGCACCTCAGCCTTTATTGTCTACAGGTTAATTCTTTATTCAATTTTTTTTTCAACACTTGAAATGGTATTAAATTAATTAGTTTAATTAATTAGTAATTAATGTTTAGGAATTGACTTGGGACTTCAGTGCTAATATATGTAACAGCATATATGTAACATATACTTAATTACTTTAAATCAAGCTTCCACAGTTCGGTACACCTGACTCGTAGCTTTGATCGAAGGAACCATCAACACTAAATGAAAGCAGCAGCGATGTCCTGCAGACATTTGCATAATGAGAATTTCTTCATTACTTTGAGATTAAGCACAGAGGCCTCCGTCTGTAAGCCTGAGTATCAAATTAGTGTTTAGCGAAGGTTAGGCCAGCTCTCCTCTCTGCGGCTAATCCTGGAGATGCAGTGGAAAGGCTGCAGTAATCTCACCACACCATCACATGCAGCAGACACTCAACAGCCTCCTCTGAAAGCCAACAAAAGTCTGTGATAGTGTTTGACAAGATCCAGTTTTCTAAAAGTGACTGCTCATTTCTAACCTCCTCTAATCGCTGCTTTTAATATCTGTCGCTACTTCATTTATAGGTATCATAACCAGCACTTTGGTCCAGGACAAGCTCAATAAATCAATAGATACAGCACCTCTACTGACGCAGCAACTATTCCTGAAGTGGTGAATCATTTTCAGTGAGAAATGTGTTTTCCAGAGGAATGTGACAAAAGAAAAGAGAAAAGTTGCTTAAAGGGCAGAGACAGAGAGCTTCTGAACCACAGCAAGTAGGAGAGGGGGCCACTGGCAAGCAGGGAGTTTTTGTTTTGAGCTTGTAATAAAGGGTCTGCACTCAGATAATCTACAGTTTAGAAGATGAGAACAATCTTAACTGGCCATAAGAACCTGGCTTGAATATCTGTTTCTAAGTTTAAAACTTGGTCTTATTACATAATGTCCTATCACAGCAACCCAGCTGACTCAGCTAAAAAGAAAGTCGTTGGTAGAAAGCGCATGAGCCGAAATATCTGCCGAGCTGAGTAGACACTCTGCTGCAACAGTAACACGAGTAGATACATTTTTAATAAGGCTGGCCAAAGAGGAAATCCAATACCAAAGAGTGATCTTTGCTTTAGTCAGAGCTAGAGAAAACGGCCTTTGTTTTTTGTATTTCGTTTGTTTTGGTTCACAGTGATGTACTGTGATGACTTATAGTTGGTGGATAAATTCAAAGAAATTAATATTGTGTTATTTATGGTATCTTTGTGAAATGTTTGTGTGTGTTTAATATATTAGCATAGTAGCATTTTGATAAAGTGTCAGACCAGATGTGACTCCAGTTTCCCCTCTGTTTTTCCTTTGTAATGTCCAGACCAGTCATATAAGTAACATAATAATTACACTAACTGAATATCAGCATTAGACTGTATTTCTCACAAATATGTCTTTTTCCCTTTTCCTACTGAGAGAATCCAAATGATACACTTGATAATCATGTGACATTAGGTCACAGGTGTGTTGTCCTTTAAATGCTGTTGGATCAATTAACTGTGGGATAACTGCATCTCCTGCCCCTCACTTAATAAGAAAGTCAGCACTGAACCACCTTTCCTTAACATTTTACAGAATTCAGTCTGATGTTTGATAACATGTGGCTCAGTTGATTCAGTTTGGATCTTTGGTTGTCAATATACTATACGTCTCCTGCGACCTTTGTGTTTGTCCTCATTTATAGTAGTTGGTGTGGATTACGCAGTGAGTCACTCTGCAGTTCACTTCACTGCAGAGAGACTCACATTTTCAGTCATCTGAAAGACACGATTGGATGCCAAACAACTTCAGCACTATGAAGTCATAGCTAATTTGAAGTTGCTTACATCTACCACAGATGCACAGTGTAGGAACTGTTGTGGGTTGTGAATAGAGATAGAGAGTCGTTGGAAAAATTAACATAAATATAATTTAGGACTCTGTGTTAATTATTTCGTTTTAAATTCTTTGCAGCCATGAAAATACAAATGCAATGTGGTAACAGATTGTTATTCTTAGACTCATTTCAAGCAATTCTGGACATCATTTTAAATCATCCATAACATAAAGCATCCATAACACCCAAGGATGGGGTTTATTCAAATGACAGAGGTACAAATATGTTATATATAGTTTAAAAACAAAACAAAACAAAACAAAAACACAAGCACTGCCAAAGGCAATGCATATGTATTTGTTTCTCATTGATAAATTACTAACTGTATTGATTAAACTAAGCACAAACACTTCTCAACTTTCCTTCAGGTGAAACCCTACTAAGACTGAGTGGAAATAAGGTTTCAAATGAGCAAATATGTTCAGATTTCTGAAACTCAGTCAGTATTTTTTAAACCATATTTTTAAAACTTAGTATTTAAAGACCAACCATTTTTAAAACTGTCTTACTATTTAGAATTGTAATAATTATTGCTAATATAATGCTTGGTAAATCTAATCTAACAAAGTGAGTTAGTTTCTTTTTATCATTAGATGAAGTTCCTTATTTTCCAGATGACGTCTTATTTTCCAGATGACGGCATTCTGATAAAAAATAACAAAAAAAAAACTTATTTCGATATGTGGTTTCATTATTCTTTTTCACTTCAGCTTCCCATTTGAACACCACTTACTGTTAGGTTGGCTGTAGCAAGTTTGGTGATAGCATTATCTCCCAGCTCTAACTACCTGCTCGGCACCTTGCATAAAAAACACCAATGTGTTGAGGAATGGTCGGTGCTTCTTCATTATTTAGCATCTTCTTCATGTAAACCGATAGTCCGGAGCTCTGAGAGGGGTGCAGTTGTTTTGTTTGTGCTTTATTTCCTGAGTTCTCGTGTTCCACTTCAGCCAAGTCGAGATAACAGTCTAAATATAGAGGAGGGTCGGGGGACTCAAGTCATAGTGCTCTCGATAGTCAACAAGGTTTCCTGAATCCTTTTAGCCCATGTATCCCTGAATTATTATATCCCAGTGGTAGGTAGAGCAATTACATACATACTAAAGCTGCAATTAATTTTAATTAGTCATTTAGTCATAGTCATTAAGCTTCCAGGAGTTTTCAGAACTACTTGTCAGGTGGTCGAATAGCCTCTCTCTTTTTTTCTTTACACAACTAATTTTGTCACATTTCAGGGACTGTCCGCAAATGTGCACACAATAGTAAACACAGAAAGTTGACCCCTGGAAATGTGTTGTAGGAAACCGCGGATACACGTCTTGGCTTCCCTAGCTTTCCAGCTGATTTAACTACTTACAGTGTGTGTAGGCCTCTAAATCTAAAGTTACCGCTGTCATGTACTTACTTCTTAGTTGTGTCTTGGTGTCAGGCTACATCACAGGCTTTTCGTGGCTGTAACTTCAGCTGTAAGCGCGAGACTCCTACCATGAAGGAGCTGTCAACAACATTAACCAGACCTGTACAGAACATGTGGTCCACACGAGCACTTGCAGCTCTACCTGTGTGTGTCAGGGCTTCGGGTTTCACATCTCTCTGGACTTCCATCAGATGGTAGCACCACCATTTTGACTGTTGTTGGTCACGTAACTTGCAAAGAAACAGCGGAAATCATGGTTTGGGGTAGTATTCTTTGGCAGAACATAGCTGTCTAAAATAAACCTCTTATGAAGTTGTAATTGATGTTTTTAACACAGAGCTATTGATGTTAAAATAAAATGCCCAGCTGGTGACTAAAAAACTCCAAACTAACTTCATCTCGACCTGCAGCTGCTTGTGCTGTGAAATATTCCTCACACATCCCTAGCTGATTGTGACTGATTAAGCCATTTTCCTTCAACATTTCACCAAATTGAGAAAACTCTGATGGGATTTCTGTTTCCCCCTGACGTTGCAATACGCCAGTTTGATTAATTACCATGAAGCGAATGTGCAAATGTTATAGCCTGACTAGTTAATCACTATCATCTGTTGTGCTTAGTGTTAACAGGTGCTGACAGAATCAAATCTTGTGTTTAAACACTCATTAAATGTAACCTTTGTCTACACGCATTTGCTGTTGCTTTTCTAAGGATTTCATGGGTTTAATTTTATCAAAGTGTATTTTTTGCTTATGACTTCAAAGGAGATGGTCCTTAATTCAGAGAGGGCAGGCTGCCTTTGTAACCAGGAAACCCTCAATTCTGTCCACGCCTACACCAGAGGCGGAGTCAGACGTTGTAAACATTGGGGGCTTAGCCCAAACCTAAGGGGGTCCGGGGACATGCAACCCCGGGGAGCCTTTTTCCCATTAAGCTGGCTAAATGCACGATTTTTCATGCTGTTTGAGATGATAGACTGCCTAAAAATCTAAACACTATCTGGGAAAAAGATGAATGTTGCTTTGGAAAATAATCGTCCTGTAGAGCTACAATCTATTTTTTTAAAATTGTTCTCTAGCTGTTGTTAATTAGTCATTTTCACTCCTGGCAACTAAAAAGAGACAAACTATCTTATCTGATGTTACTCCTTTTAAGCTACATAACCAAGGTAGGGTAGAAATACGGTGTAACAGTATCAGATCATCTTTGGAGGTGGGAATCTCTAAGCCTCATGATTCCATTTGATTACAATTCAGAGGGCTGTGGTGCGATTATCAACCAATTATCAAATCTTTTCTATGTGATTTTTGAATGATTACTAAGCATTTCATTTCCACATTCAAATCCAAAACAAAACATTTCTCCATTAGATTAAAAGGATTAGTTTGCGTCACTAATTTACTTATAAATAAAACTTAAATCATCATAAAGATGCAAACATTTTAAATGTATATCTTATTCTCTTACATTTACTTCTGGCATCTGTGCTCCCTTTACTCATCTTCTATTCACTCCTTTCTTTTCTCTAAAAGTTCCATTTCACCTGCTTTCACATTAATTTCTTCTGGAGTCCCTGGATCACCAGTTTGCAGTTAATCTACCTGCTGTGATGCCTGTCCTTCCTCTTCCCTAGCTGACTTATCTGTGGGACAAAACAGTCCCTCAAACAGTCAAATCAGCTAACATTAGCTAGCGAGTAGTGATGAGTGGATGAAGCATTATGCAGCTTTGGGGCTTCAAGCTAAGCAAACACAGTTGCATCTGGTGGCGTGTAAAACCTTTAGACTGGGACCGAAACGCCACCATCATCATCACCACCAACGTCAAAAAAAGTTTGGTATTTATTCAGACATGTGACGTGATTGGACAGTGATATTAAATTAGCCTATTATTGCTTTTGTTACATTAGTACAGGAGCATCTAAAATCTGAAAACAAATTTCAATATGGTGGAAAAGTTAATTGTGAGCACCAGAACCAGACTGAGAGATTAAGACTCTAAGGAAACGTTTGCAGGTGTTTTGAGTTAATAAGCTGATAAGAGCTCTTCTCAGGTCGACATTTCTGTATAATAAATAATTTATTCTGAAATTCTAATAAATCTTGGGATACTAGAGTTTTGATTATATGAGCTGTAAGCCCTAAACATCAAGATTAAAATAAAAAAAGGCTTGGAATATTTATAAGATTATATTTTTTAATTAAATTATGGATATTAAATTATTTTACAGTAGATACACCTGTAGGCTACTTGGTATATTTGTCATCAGAAGGAAATGTCCACATACTTTTTCTCATACTCTTTCATCTCTTTCTAATCTCGATCTCTATATTTCTCAATTATTCCTCTCTTCTTATCCCACTAATGTGCTGAGATCAGCTGTAAAGCACTCTGAGATGATCATTTGATACAAGCTCAGGCACAATGTATTGAAACGAGACTCAGAATCAGCCACACATCTCTATTAGCGAGATCTAACTAGCCAGCAATACAGTCACTTAACTCGAGCTGCGGACTCACAAACCTGAAACACTTGTCCACGGTTCACCGTCTGACGCTGCATCTCTCTGAACGGCCGTTGAGGTTTACCCTTTTTATATACAGTCTATGGGTTTACCTCTCCTTGTAAAAAACTTTGTCCATAACATTATGTCCATAACATAACTCATTAGGCACATCATAGATATATATTTTCCTTACGTTTTATTAGATCAGCTAACTTGTCTTAGCATCCTCGCCTTTCTAGTTACAGATAACTTACTCTACACGTTCATGATTGATTGCTAGTGGCTGATATATTTTCTTTTTCTATATTTTCTTATTTTGTAACCACATCAAGATGGTTGTGTTTTTCCATAAATATATAGGCTATACTCTACAGAGGTTGTTTTCTTCAAATTGCCCCATAATACCACAGATGTGTAGCGGAGATTTTAGTGTGGACTTTTATGGTGCCGTCAGTCTCTTGACCAGAAGCTTTTATTATCTCACTTGAAAGAGTGTTTTAGGGAGTGTAGAAAAGGTCACCGTCATCTATTTTTAAAGCACTGCCATCAGAACTGTTGCAATAGGGATGCTAAACCCTCTGTAAACTTGCCATGGGAGGCCCTGATTGTCACTTCCATGCATACACACAAACCGCAGTACAACACACATAGCCAATTATAGTTAAAGTTAAATTGTGCAGCACATTTTTGTAATGTTTTTAACTTGTGTTACACATAAGTGCTTTAGATGGATAATATAACAATCATCATCATGTACAACACAATAAATATGTGTGTATGTTTTAACTTGTTGACAAGTTGCACTCATATAGCTCTATAACAGCATTATGCACAGCTAAAACATCAGTATGCTAACTTAAACGGGATTAAACATATCCAACAGCATTATGCACAACTTTAACTGCACTTCATTCAACCTGCAGTATTATGCACAACTTTTATAGAGCATTACCAAACAGCAATTTACAGTAGTCACATTTTATGACTTTCAGGTAAAGAAAATCATGTGGGCACATTTTAAAATAGCAGCTGTATGGGAAATTCAAATACATGAGATGGACTCACCATAGGCTTAATTGAATGGATGACATGAATGTCACTTTTCGTGCTTTATTGGCAGCAAACTTAGCAGTAACGTTCAAATTCATCTTTTCAATGGATAGAATAGTCAGTTTCTTTCAACTTTAAAATGTCAAAATCCCACATTTGTGTAAATCAGATGCAGAGACAGCCTGATCAATTATCACGTTAAAATAGTCAGGTTAAAATTCAGAATTTGGGGCATACTCATCTGGGACCTTAACCCAGAAAGGAATAATGGCTCAGATTTCTTCACCAGTGCCCTTTATTTTCCCTGGACAGATCAAAAAGTTGCTTTGAAAGTGCATTGGGTCACACAGTGTCCAGCATTTTAATGTCCTGTGAAGTTGCAGCAGCTATTGCCACATGTAGGGGTCACAGAGGTCATTTGATTAAAGTTTTGTTTTCATCTCTGTCCACAGATGGCCTCAGCAACAGCGACCTATGGGCAGAAGGAGTCTTCGGACCAAAACTTTGACTATATGTTCAAGATCCTTATCATTGGAAACAGCAGTGTGGGCAAAACCTCCTTCTTGTTCCGCTACGCCGACGACTCCTTTACGCCGGCCTTTGTGAGTACGGTGGGCATCGACTTTAAGGTGAAGACCATCTACAGGAATGACAAGAGGATCAAATTACAGATCTGGGTAAGACATCTTGTTATGTGCTGAGTTTCCTTGAAGGGAGTAAATTCATCTAAGATCTATAATTTACATGTATGTATCTTGTGAGGCTGGAGTTGAATGAGTCTAATAAATTTAAGAAAATTTTATAAACATACTAAAGGTAAGTTGTCCAGTTCTTCCCTGTTTTCTTCACAAAAGCTTTTTGACCAAACTTTCTTCACTTACCTTCATTGTCTCTTGCTGGTGGTGCAATGTTCCAAGACAAACTAGATTTTCACATATGACTTTTGGGTCATGTGTTCATATTTTTCCTTTTCATGAGTGCATTTGTCTTTTCTTTTCTCTATGTGTGTATGGTGTGTGGAGTTGTGAAAATAAGGTTTGAGCTTCTCTTTTTTTAGTCTTTACACAAGTGCAACACTACAAATGCCTTCCAGGAAGGATTGTGCATCATTATTCAGAAACAGCGTTTTAGCAAGTTTTGCATTTTGTTCCTCCCAGTGACAGCAGGCTTTTTCACCCCAGAGTCGGACAAAATATGGTACAAATTAGTTTGTTTGGAGCTTGCCCTCGGCAGCTCTACATCTGAAGGCTGTTTCAAAAAGCAGGATTAGAAGGTTAGCTAAATACTTGTGAGAAAGATGATGCTTTATATTCTCATGATTGCCACTTGAACCTCCGAAACTAAATGTTATAACTGACATAACTGAATGTTATGTCATGTTTTAATGATATCTAACAATACAGAAAATAACATTTCATAAGATATTTCATAACATTTTCAACAGAGTTATCTACTGCTCGGTGAAACGCTGCCCAGTGGTGCAGTTTTACGCAAGCTGTCCTCAGATCATATTAAACACACTCAAATTTGCATGCAGAGTTGTCTTCGCTGCAGCCTGCTCATCCAGCTGACCCTTGGATCAGTAGAATGCAATACATTACAACCCAGCTAGCAACACTGATGAGCATTCAGAAACAAACAGGCCGACGCTGATGTTTTGTTGCATCAGACATGTGTTGGCTCCTGAGGGCTCAACAGTAAACACAATCATAGAGCAGAGTAAAGATTAGCATGCCGTGGAAAAGGCTCCCCAAGCTACAGGACCACGTCGTAGATCATAACATCATTTCCACCTTTATTACTACACATTCTGTAACAGAAAGAGCTATGTGATGGTGAGCAGAGCAATGTGTGTGTGTGTGTGTGTGTGTGTGTGTCTTAGTGTCTGTTGTCAGCCTTTACCAGGTTTCGCCTCTGGGAAGGAAGACATGATTGGCCAATCAGAGCACGACTGGCTGCTGCTCTCCCCTCCCCCATTACTACAAATGTAGAGTAGATACCCCCTGCACACCCTCCCTGCACACACACACATGCATGCACGCACGCACACACATCAAATCCCCATCCCCCATCTCTCATCTGAGACTACAGTAAAAATGAAAATGGCCAACATAGAGTATGCATATCTATTTCACGGTGCAGTTAAAACCATTTATATAGGTGTTTCAGCATGTGTCATACCTATTATTTCATTTGAAACATTGGAGACATTTGTGGGGTTTTGTATTAACTCATTGTGTTATACATTAACATACTGTAGTTAATAAACAAAATTGGACAGTCTTTTTTCATTGAACTAGAGTGGAGACTTCATGGCTACATTTATACTGAAAGTGTTTCTGTAGTCAAATGTTGTGCTGCAACTAACAAATTCTGCTCATTGATCAATCTGTTGATCTTTGACTGAGTGACTGATCATTTAGTCCATAAAATGTCAATTTCACCGAAGTCTCTCTCCAAGTGTCTTGTTTTCTTCAAGAAACTGTCTAAAATCCAAAGACGTGCAATTTTAAATCATAAGAAACAGAGAAAATCAGCACATTCTCACATTTAAGAAGCTGGATGAAACAAATGTGTGGCACATTTGCTTGATAAAGTGATTAACTGATTATCAAACTTGTTGACAAATTGTTTGGCAAATATGACAGAAACATTTCCCTTATTTAATCTTGTGACGTCCGTAGTTAAAAGCACAAAACATTAGACCAAAGATGGTGATTAAGTTCTTCAGCTGTCTTTTGTGCTTTAATTATATTTACAGCAAGAAATAATATACCATACCATGGCTACAAATGTTGTCTGTTAATGACCTCAGTACACACTAGTTTTTCAGCTCTTATTTCCGAAAACCACTGATTCATTTTTTGCTTTCTTTTGGTTCCCTCCTCCCTCCATATAGTGGCCATTTTTACCATCGTCAAGTTCCTACATCACTTTAGTCTGCAATATATAATTGTTTTGACTTGTTTCATTGAAATAAATCAAACAATCTTGTAAAGACCAGGAGGGAGAGAAAACACTGAATTTTCCAAAGTTACATCTCAGCCTGGTCCATTACTGACATAATGTTTTATTCCTATTTATATGTAGTGACACAATATACTCAGACACATTATAGACTGTCACATGTTACCACGCGGTCAAAAGCTTGTTTTGATCCAAAGTGCAGGTTTTTCTAGATCTTGCTAGAAACATGCAGTTTCTTTAGACATTAGACACTAAAACTGCCTAACAGCAATTTCACATGTCTAATGCCACAAAAATATACCTGTAGTCTTGCGCTAAAAGTAATAATATTAGCAAATATAAATATATAAACCTTAACATATTTCACCTATTGACATAAACTGTTGTATAAACTTCAGTAATATCAGAACTATATAATATGATAACAATGTAAATCATTTACCAAATACAAATATGAGCTTCAGTGGCTACTACAGCCCAGAAGTGTGAAAAATACTATTTCATAATTTCAGCGACTTTTCTCCCCTGCTTTTCTCAAGCCTATATTCCAAGTTGATGTCCAGGCTCTCACCTTAGTTAGATTACTACTTTATAGCATCCCGCATGCTACAATGTAAACATTTAAATTTTGCGTACCAGCTGTTCGTTCATCTAAAAATGTTGACAGCTTTAACTATGTTCAAGGCTCATGGTGAACAGAGACATGAGTACTCCAGTGTGTTCATTATGTAACACCACTCAGTGCTACCTACACCAACATTTGGAGTATAGAGCTGACGCTCTATACTCTTTATCCTGAGCAGACTGCAGCACGTTGAGTGGGTGAGCAGGACGTAAACTGCAGTTCTAACATTAAAACCAACAAGATGGAGTCACAGCTCTCTGAAAATCGCTGTCATACAATATTATTATGACCTAAGAGTGATCAGGTGTGATTGAGTGAAAAGACATATTGATGAGTCCAAAAAAAGAAAAGAAGAGAAAAGCTGAGAAGTGTGTTTATGTAGAGTATGTTGTTTTGTGTGTATTTGTATGTAAACACCTGTAGACTGTCGTTGACATCATGTTATGTGTGTGTTGCTTCGACACTTCAACATAAATGTAAGTCTCCAGAAATTTTAATAACAGGTAGACACTGGTTATGTATTTGCTGTATATGTGGTGTGATGTGTCCACAATAATAATAGTAAAGACAGCAGCACCCTAAGTCTCAGTCTTTTTTTCTTCTGATCTCCTCACAGACAGCAGAATGATGCTGTTGGACCTGAAGCTGCTTGGCTCAAAGAGGGATTTGGTATCAGAAACACCAGGCTTTAATTCCCAGCATTCATTAGAGCTTAATACTGAAATTCAACCTGCCCTAGGTTTGTGGCTAAGGAGTAATAGCGAGGGAGGAAGAAGTAGGATTGTTTTTGGCAAAGCTTACAGGGAATTGCGTGTGTCAACGTGTCAACTGCTGGCAGATTTTTTAAAAACTACAAAAAGCCTTTTATATGCATACACATGGGTACAATGTGTCAGAATGAAGTCTGACCCTTGGTGTATGTGTGTTTGTCCATGTCGTATGTGTTTAGGATCAAGTACAGTGTTCTGATCATGGCAAAAAACCCAATAAAAACATTTTATTACTACTGTCTGCAAACTATCTGCTCTAACATAATACCTTTTTATTTGTTATTCCCTATTATCATGTTTTGTGTGTTTTTGGTTTGTTCGTGCACTCAAATCACTCATTTATCTTCAGCACTGCTCCACTGAATATATTTTTTACCATTACCATACAATTTTTATAATTGCTTTGATGTTATTGCTACATGGCATAAGGGAGTTACAAACTCAGTTTCACTTTACTGCCTATAGTAATGTGACAAATAAATCTACCTTGTACCTTAAGTTTCATCAGGATGGTAAATTTTTAATGCAGGAGACATGAGTGGTGTACACAATTCTAGCTACTAAGGAGCAGTGTGTTATAAACCAATCAAGCGTTATAGCTTTAAATACAATACCAGGTAATATTAAAACCCTTTTTGCTTGAATTTCTGCACCCTGAAAATTCATCATTTTACCAGCCTAATGTATTAAAAAGATAGTTTGGGATTTTTGAAGTGGCGCTGTTACCTGCGGTAGACGGTAGTCACTATGTTCCCAGTTTGGAGAAACAGAGAGTTGCAGCAGCACGGAAATTAGGCAATGTTCTGCCGTGGACAGGGTCAGCAGCGAAATGTGTTTTAGCCACTTAAAAGAAGGCCCACTAAAAAAATCTAAACTATATATATAGTGTATGGAATACATGGGATATTTTCAGCTATTTAATGTGCTGTCAGACAGCCTTTTCCTTTGCAACTACATTTTCTTCACCATAGAACTTCAGTACATTAGTGCAACTTAGCTCTGCATTGTATAATGGAAATAGATGTCTGATGGCAAGGTAACTGCTTAAATATTCTAAATATAGCGTGCAATTGAGCTGATTTTGTAAATACATTTTGCTGCTGATCCTGTCCACAGCATTGCATAGCTTCTATGCCGGTACAACTCTCTGCTTCTTCAAACTGGGGATGCACTGACATCTACTGCAGGTAATAAACCGACTGTGGAGAAGTACTAAGTAACATACAGCCCCACTTCCCCTGAACTATCCCTTTAAGTTTAAATGCTGAGATAATGGTGTGTTACCTGCCAAAGGGACTGGTAAATTCAGAAAGCTTTTTCAAAGGAAAATGCTCACTCCGCTCTTTCATCTCAGAGGAATTCAAACTTTTTTTCAAGATTTTAAAATGTTGGCTTAATAAATTTGCTGATGCACCAAAGCTTTAAGTGCAGAGGAGCATTTATTTTCTCATACTTCTTCCTCTGCAGTGGTTGGACTGTGGTTTCCAACAGTGTGTTTTTTTCATAGCAGATATAAACTTACCAATCACACTGAAATCACATTTAGCTGCTAGCTGTAACTTTCCTTTATATAAAGTGGTGTAAGTGCACATTTCATATTAGAGCTATATGACTACTATCTGGCCCTTGATTATTTGCCAGTAGGGTTACAACATCTCCAGTCAGATAGCTGGGCTAAAACTATCTGCTATATAAGATAAATTGCTGTACTATACAACAGTACAATCCGGATGTATAATACTAGTTATATGCGTAGTTAGTTATCATAACCTGAATCATAATCACCTGTGGTTACTAGATGTCTATGTTGTAAATTAATGGTAAATGGACTGTACTTTTACAGCACCTTTCTAGTCTCCCGACAACATGAGGCACACACTACATGTCACAATCCCCCGATTCACACACTGATTGCAGAGACCACCATGCAAGGTGCCAACTGCTCATTAGAAAGAAACTATGCATTAATCTACACTCACCCAATGATGGTCTGATCTGATTGATCTTCTACCTCTAAGCCCCTTATCATAAATGTTGCACAGTGTTTGCAGTTCAGTCTGGGAAAACACTAAGGGCTTGGGTCAAAAACAGTTTATCCACAAAGTAATCTGTCAGAATTCTCTGTGAGGAAAGAGTTTATAAAACTTCGCTCTTTTTTTTATTCAGGACACGGCGGGTCAGGAGCGATACCGCACCATCACCACAGCCTACTACCGAGGAGCCATGGGTTTCATCCTCATGTATGACATTACTAATGAGGAGTCCTTCAACGCCGTCCAGGACTGGTACGTGATTGGCATGAGGGTGTGTCACATGACTATAGGGTAAATTGACGCCAAGTAGCTTTCCCTGTAGGGTGGGAGGTGGGGGAGTGGGGATGATGGATCAAGTGGTATTTGGATAATCAGCAAGTCTGGAAATAGATACTGTAGATTGATGAACAGAGCAGACAATCCGGTTCAAGTTTCTGTATGTATTGTTTAAACTGTCTACAGCATCTGCTTCCTCCGTGTCTGTAGAAGAACTGGATGCTGCAGGGATCATTACCTTTTTTCCTTTTAGTCTCCTGCTGTGACTTTGGCTTGGTGTGTCAATTCTCTGTTATAAGGTTTCTCTGATTGTCCTTAAAGGAAATATTTGGAAGTTTATTCCTTATTTTATCTAAACTACTGTGGTATGTCAAAGTCTAGGTTTTACTTTCACTGCTCCTTCATCCTTTTTGTTTTCATAATTCTGGACAGTAGACACAGCTCTTGCTTTCCTATATATATCTGTAGTCCACTTCCAGTTTAAGAGGACATAATCACAAATTGTTGTTCACTGCAGAAAGTAAAACTGTAATGACACTCATGGGGGTATGTAGGTCATAGACAAAGATTCAGTTAAAGATCTTGTGAATTTGCCTATTTATCTTAATCCATAATAATACATTTATTGATTGATTGATATAATTCTGTCTGACACATCCAGCTCTCAACACTTAAAATAATAAACAGGATAAGGACAGTGACGCAATATTTGCTTTCTGTCAAATTCTGATTTTACATGTGAAATAAAAGTCGCATGAATTTTTCAGGAGAAGCTTTTGTAACTTTGTATAATCACTGTGATCCAGAACTTGGTTTAAGTAGCTTTTCTCTGTACACACTGGTTAGAGCAATGCTCCAGACTTCAGGATCACATTTAGCTGCAGTGTTTCCTTTCTGACTGCTGGGTGTGTTGGTTCCCAGGTCGACTCAGATTAAGACATACTCGTGGGACAACGCCCAGGTGCTGCTGGTAGGAAACAAGTGCGACATGGATGACGAGCGAGTGGTGAGCGGGGATAGAGGCCGGCAGCTGTCTGAACACCTCGGTGAGTGTATGGTGTACACACACTCACACACACACACACACACACACACACACACACACACACACACACACACACACACACACACACACTTCATATCTATGACTCATCGTAAGGTACACTAACACTGAATCAATGACCAGGCTGAAGGTTAGTGTTGCTAGATGTTGTTTTGAATAACCAAAGTCAACATTAAATATCTATCTGACAATCGATCTAATAGTTATCAAGATATTTCAACGCTGCTACCATGGTTTAAAGTGCAGTTTTACCAGGTGTTTTCAGTACTACATCTTCACCACTACACTATGCAGTTGCACAGATGACCATGTCCTCATTAAACCTCTCCCACACCCTATTTCCACCCCAGGTTTTGAGTTCTTCGAGGCCAGCGCCAAGGACAACATCAATGTAAAGCAGACCTTTGAGCGCCTGGTTGACATCATCTGTGAAAAGATGTCTGAGAGCCTGGATGCTGGAGATCCCGCCGTCACAGGGGCCAAACAGGGGCCCCAGCTGTCAGAGCAGCCTGCTCCTCCTCACCAGGACTGTGCATGTTAAAGCTGATTACTCCCGGAAACCCTTTTCCTCCCGCTTCCTCCTTGTACTCCTTCAGTTGGATCCCAGGGCCTCGGGTCCATATTCCATCACCCTTCTCACTCACTTTCCTGCTTTTTCTATAACCTAGTAAGGATCTGTGGCTGAGGGCCACGAGAGCCAGGTTGCAAAGTGTCTGAAATGCTTTGAGATGCTCATAGAAAGGTGCAAAAACAGTTTCAGACTCTTTACAGCCCAGGTTCTTGAAGGTTCCCCACCCATTATATGTTGTTTCCCTGTTCATTAGTGTGGTTTTACAAGAAGGATTTGACGGCGTCTATCCTCAGAGTGCCATTTAAATCCTTCCAATGTTTACAGTACTTTGTTTCTTGTCAGTCAAATTGCTTGAAAATATGTCAGCCCCTGATTTGGTGACCAAGAAGCCCACAGTGGAGGTAATGTGGGAGGGGTGATCCAGCTAAAATCTGCTCCATACTGAGTGTTGCATTTCTTATATGATTCTGGAAACACACAGAAACATATATGGATCTGTGTTTAATTTGTTGTGTCACCTTGTATCTAAACATGGATATGTTATATTGTTCATCTAAGCCTTTTCATTTGGCCTTTTTTATGTTTTTACATTTCTTTTTTTGTATTTTGGTGCCCCATTTATTCTTTTCATTCTTTAAACACTGGGTGGGGAAAATAAGAACAAGATGGAGCTAGGGAAAAAATGCAAAAAATGAAGAGACACATTTTATTTAATTATATTTATTTCAAATGTACATATAAATGTTGTGCATATATGTAATATCTACAGGTATATATCTGGAAATGAATTTTAAAAGGAATGAAGTTATATGAGGATAATATCAAAGATAAGATGTCTCTGTTGTTGGGATTGTTTGGATCATGTGTGGGAGCTCGTCCATGAGTCATTTCATTTCCCTGTCGGTTTGGTCTTATGCTGCTTTCCAGAGATGTTGCAAAGTCAGAAAATCAAACTTCCTATTAAGGAAATGCTGTGGAATAAGTGAGTCTGAATAACAAGTCAGAAAACTACCAATATGTTTATCATCCTCTGAATCCACTCAGTGTGATTTCCAGCACTGCTGCTAATAGTAAAATAACATTTTTAAAGTCCTCTGATATTAGAGGATGAGACTGCTGGAATATCTTTGTGCTGCATCGTGTTGTTTTAAGCCAGACTGTAACTGCAGTGCAGCTGACATCAATAATCAAACCATTTGAGTCTATTGAAAGCTCAAATAGCATTAACGTTGTAATTAGGCTGGTGAACGTTTTGATGCATCTTGTCCCAACAGCCTCAAAAATAGTTCCTGCTGTCTTTAATAGACGATGTAAAAATTTAAACAAATCTGAAAAGAATTTTGTGCAACAGCTGTGCAGTTGCGCTTGCAAACAATGTTATATATTGATATTATACTATTCTAATTCACAGAGAAAATCTTGCAGATATCCGTTTTTTTCTGAGCTGGACTAACACAAAGCACGGAGGTTGAAATTGTGTAATTGTAACAGCTGACATTTCTGACTACAGAAAGCAGCAAATGTTTGGTTTTAATATCCCTTATAGCTGTTTGGATAGTCACAGCTACTTTATCAAATTTGTGAGAATAGTATGGCATGACATACAGTAGATAACCAGATGAACCAGCTACATTGCTGTTACATGGCACAAATCATAGATTGCGTAGCCACTAGGACATGCAGGTTTGGTTTTAGCATCCCTGAAACTACTGGCCGTCTCTTATTGAGTAATCAAAGCTTTTACTTGCCAATTACAGTAACTATACAGGAACATGTTTTGCTGGTGTTGACTTGATGACCGTTGATCACACAGACAACAGCTGCTTAGATGTTTGTAATCTAGTTTGCACTGAACAGGACTGTATCTAGGATCATGCTGTGTTTGCAACTCATATGTTCAGCTACTCATGAGTTTAAATGCATTATTTTGAAATGCACGTTTAATGGTACTGGTAAGACTGGATTGCAGCATACGTGTAGTTTATATGCTGATCTCTTTTTAGCTTTGAACCTGGGAGAGCGTGTTAGGTCAAGCTCTATGGCAACTCTGTGATTTAACCTTTCCCTTATCCACATCTGTTACACTTGCTTAGTAACAAACTACTCATAGTAAGACTTCTTCAGAATCAGTATTAAAGAGTCTGTTGTGTGTAGTGTTATCTCCAATGCTCGATCTTCAGGTGAAGTATGCATAAGACTGTTAAAGTCAAACATCAAACTGCCAGAGGCTGAAATGTTGACAGGCCAGGTAGCTGCTGAGTTTCTAACACCGGTTTTGTGTCAATGCAGGATTGAAATATTCTGGTTTTCTTGGTTTCAACACTGTGTAATCACACCACTTTTCTCTGTCACTCACTCTGGGCGTCATTATCCCCCGAACACTTTCTAAGTGTTTGTACCCTAGTTTGATACAGTTTCCAGATTTAAAACTGGTTTTCCCGGGTATTCCTTGTTTTCACTTCACCAAAGATTGCTGTAAAAGTAAGTTTTAAAAGTCTAAAATTGTAATAAAACAAGTGCTGCTTGGTGTTATTCTGGGCTTGCTGTTGTTTCCAGTGAAAACAGAAGAGTGAAAGTGGAGGGTACCTATGGATTGAAATAGCTAAGCACTATAAAAATCATTGTGGGGGTCAAAATCATGGAAAGTTTGACTATATGATTAAAGCAAATCTGAATCAGAGACACATTCATTTGAGAGTATCTGTTGCATTACTTAACTGTCAAGTGTAGCATACAAACCTGTAATCACATGAGCCACTGACTATGACTGACTGAGTCAAAGTGTCCCACCGAAGTAGTGATTTTCTGATCAGAAATGTAGTGGTCAGAAAGGGAGTGACGATCACGACAAACCTGGGAGATGATTTTGATCCTGCATACATTTTACTTCTTACTGGTTGTGACTGTTTCTTTACCGATAAAATCCAAACTTTGAAACTGTTCTCCTTTCTAATATGTCTTCCTCTCTATATAAACCAGATGTGTAAATACTGTACCTCTGAGTCATATGTGTGGATTGTGTTGTATTGACTCAGGCTTGCAACAAAAAACAAGTTTAAAAAAAGACAGTAAAAACCTGAAAACCCCAAAAGAGCCATGTTGTACTGTATCTGCATTAATTTCTAGGCCTGCTTGTGAATGAATGTGTCACTCTGTTACAAAGCAATACACACTACAGTATCTAAATGCCATCAAGCTTGTTAGAGGTTGCTGACTTTAGATCTTCTACTTAGCACGCAGAAAACATACTTTATTTGGTCTTGTATCACTGCCTCTTCAAATCCTCCTCAGTTTGGGCCATTAAGATGAGAGAATATGCTGTGGATGTTTTTATCTGTACTTTGTGGTAAAACAATAAAAAGTTACTAACAATCAGTTGATTCTTGATTTTGAATGTTTTGTACCTTGGGGGGTGAGATGGGTTTTGTTAAAATCCCAAAACCCAAAATGAACTTATAACATAGACATGCACTTACTGGAAGAAGAAAAAAACATCATAAATATTGTTTTAACCCAGACAATAAAGTTTAGATCCAGATTTGTTCAAAATAATCAAATGTTTGAGTGTCATAAAAGCTCGTCACGTTTGGGTGCTTCTTGTTCCTTCAGCCTCAAGATGTCACTGTTTCATTTTGCACTGGCAGACACTAAAAATACTTCTTCCTGCAAGAAGCAGGTTCTAAAAAATTATGATAATTGTGATGCTGCCCCCTTGAGGATGTTTAAAAATGTGTATAAGTAAAGAAAATATGTTTTTAAGTTACATTTTCTTCACAAAATTAAGTCAGTAGGTATCAGAATGACTTGCAAATACTCCAAGTCAATTCTTACTGAGTATTTGATAAAATGTTTGTTTCCACATATTTACCTACTTTCTAATTACAAAGATATATCATTGTTGAAAGTTTCCTTCTCTTAAAACAGACTCTTGAAAAGTAGTGTGATGTGAAATCTATTCCTGCTTTAGAGTGACTGATGAAGACATGCTACCTTTAGCCCAATTTGTGTCCTCTGAAGCAACAATCAGATCCTCCACTATGTTGGATTTTTTTTCAGAGATCAACATGCCCAGCTGAAACAATAAATGTTTGTTTTTCATCTCTCCATCACATTGTCTTTAGTGGCAGTGATCGAGAGACACAAATGTTGTAAATAATTCACTTTTTAAATTATGTAGTTACAGTATGTCTGTTCAAGTGAAAACTTGAACAGACATAATTTTGCTGTGGACATCCTGGAGTTCTTCACTGTCCTTCAGGATGTCAGAAACCGCCACCATATTTACTCAAATGTCGTTCCAACCATTAGTGCTGCAACATAATTTGTAATTTCCTAATTAACCAGCAGAGGGAGAAAGAAAGCAGAGCAAGATGCTGATTACAAAACACCCTTTATTAATTCAGTCTCCATCAGAGGAGAGACTATAAATGTACTCCTAATTAAAATATTTAAATTGAGTGATCCATTAACACTATAATGTTGTGTTGGCACTGTCATATAATTTCTTTCTGTCTTTATATTATTCAATATAACTTAGTTAAAAGCATCCCTGTACGATTTCCCATATTATTCTTAAAACCAATAAGACAAAACTAATTCTTAGAGTAATATCTTCATGACACTGTATATGACATCTCTGCAGGCCTACAGCTGATTTAGTGTTGCACACACTGGCTTAGACTTGTGTTTTTTCCAACATGCATGTAAATATGACAGTTTAGCCAAAATGGAGGAAACAGTGTTTATTGCCGAGCAGCATTTAATTCAGAACACAGCGGCATACAGCCAAATAACTGTGGCAGCAACAGTCAGTGCAACAAAAACGTTACCACTTTTCACATTAAAACAAGAATACATTGAAAAAGGGAAACAGTAGATTAAAAAATAGATAAATACATTGTGTTTGCAAATGTTAAAGATAATAATTGCTGATAAATTACGCCCTTTGACAGTGCAGGGCAACATTCGAGTACGTCAACAACATGCAAATTGTTCCCTACAGAAATACTGTAAATAGTCCATATTATGTATCTCTTATAAATGTGGGTGTAGACATATGCAGTTTCTTACAGCCAATTCCTCATAGGCTATAGGCCTATTCAGAGTCACAAATGTGCATATTTCTGTAGAAATGTTGTAAATCCGTTTGGTCCATGTATAGACAGTCTGTAAACATGATTACAAGGGGGAAAAAATCAATATATGTGCCGTCTGTCATTAAAGTTGAGCATAAAGCCTCAATAACTACCTCGTTCTCTCATCAGGTTAGCCCGTGGCCAAATTCCATTTAAAAAAACGCAGTTTAATGCTGCCTTCTTCGCCAGTACACATATTTACGAGGTAGAACATGATTTCATACATCGAACTTATTACAGGCAAATGCTCTTCATTTCGGCATCTAACTAGTCAACTGGCGATCACTGATTTAAATACAATGATTAGTGATGCGTGCTCTCCAGGCGACTGTGGAGCAACTAGGGTTCTGGAAATTGCTTTACTAAAAAGCTTTTATCTTTCAGCCGATTGTAGCGGGAGAGTCTCATCGCCCATTTTTTAAAATTGTATTGTACCAGGTATGTTCACCTTTTGTCGGTGCTCATTGTCTAATTTAGGCTGGTATTCATTCCACTTGGAACGGCACACATCTGGGCTAGGCTATAGCCTAACAAAGTCCATGAAGCTTAGGGGCTGCTGACCCCACACACCCTCCTACCCTACCCCCGCCTAGTGCACTTGAACCTCGCGTGTCAGCAGCTGGCAGCCGCTGTTGACGTGGGTGATGACTTTCTGTTTCAGCTGGGCCACTTGCTCCCTCAGCAGGCCGGCCGTTGATGCCAGTTCGTTGTTTTGGCTTTTCAGCGTTTTGACCTTGTCCTCCAGCCTGGAGATCCGCTCCAGTTTGCGCATCCGACACTTGGAGGCTGCAATCCGGTTCCTGAGCCTCTTCCTCTCGGCTTTCATGCGGTCCTGTGAGTCCATGTCGATGGGAGACAGCGGCGGGCTCTCCCCGAAGCTCTGAACGTCGGGGACGGTCTGAGGCTCCTCCTTCAGCGGCTGGACCCGGGAGAGCTCCGGCTGCTGCGGGGCTGCCCCTAAATGATGCGACGGAGGAGGCGGGAAAGGGACTGTGTCTGTCGAGTAGTTGACAGTGGTTTCCAGTGGACCGCTGCCATAACTGTTCAAGTTCGTATATACCGGTAGATCCGGATGGACGGTGACCGGGGCGATGTTGGCGCTAAGCTCCAGGCTGTTGTTCGTCTGCCCGGTTCCGTTTAGCTGGTTCTGCTTGTGTAGATCCTCCAGCGCCTTCACGAAACCCTCGGCGAACTCCTGCTCGTCCGTTACCGTCTTCGGGTAGAGGAACTGGGGGCTGGTGGGTGTCGTGGTGACCATTCCGTTGGACTGGATGATAAGCCTCTCCAGCTCCGGGGAGGCCAGTTTGAGCAACCCCAGCTCCGGGGCGCTGAGGATGCTCTCGGCGTCACGGAGGTGCGGTTTTAGGTCTGCGCTGTCCGCTAGGCTCTTCATCATCATTTCTTCCGTCGTTAAAGTCGCAAGGCTCGGCACTCTCTCAGAACGGAACCCTTTCCATAACCTCACAAAAATAACCCGTAGTGCAAAATATCTTGTGTTTAAATAATATTTTAAACTAAAAATACTGGTAACGCTTCACAGAACCAGTCGGCAGACGTCTCCTCTTGGGCAGGATCTCAGTGTGCTGTGTGCCCGCACGCACAGCCTAGAGCTTTTCTGGGCTTGCACGTTCCATTACGTCACACTGAGCCCGCGCATTGAGCTGATACGTTTTCCAGACTTTTATTTGAATAAAGAGAGGAGGAGACAGCAGAGACTTCTCATCTGCGTCTCATTCAGGTCCTTAAAAGAGATGAAATAATGTGTCTTAGTGTAGTAGTGTAGTGTAATGTAGTGTTTCTTTGATCAATCTTTCTGAAAAGATGATTTTTTTCTGTTATGTTCATTCATATTTAAGTAGGAGAGACAGTTTGTACAATTGTAATATTTTTTGTTGTTTTCTGTCATAACTCAAAAATTTTTTGAACTATTGGTTATATTTTTTTAGAGGTAGTTTGTATTGGTGTTTTACTTGTTAACAGTCATCAAATGTTTTTACAAGCAATGTTAAAGTCACAATATTGATTCAAACACTAGATGTGAAATGTTACATCTGCCCCCACATGCATGTGCAATTGTAACAGCATACATAATTCCTTCATATAAATACAAAGGATCAAATTAAACTAACAAGAATATGGATATATGGATATAGTTAAAACAATTTTAGATCCACTGATTTAAGACCTACTGCTTGAAACTTCTCCTTTTTATGAAGTGGTAGAAGGTCCCATGACAAACATCGTAGTACAGGCCTCACTGAGTTGCCCTTTGACACATCATTGGAGGCAACCTCCCTATCAAATGGATCCCCAAATTGAGAGGCAAAAACTTTAACCATTAGACTATGCCAGTAAGTATAGGCCTATTACACAGTATACATAGTAATGTAAGCTATAGGTCATTCGTACACATAAATGTTTAAGCTGAAAATACTTTTCTGACATTATTAGAAAGATAGTATTGACTATTATTTTCTGTATTGTGCTTGATCAAAATATTGCTGATCTCTTGATAAATATATTGACAGATTATTATTACAGTATTTAAAGTTAAGACGACTGCTCATTTGTAGACACTGATGATACCGAAACCATGAGCAATTGGCTTTTGGAGGGAATTGAACCCCGGTCCCCATAATGAAAATGCCAAAGAGAAATATTGGACTATGCTACTACACAATGCAACACATATGATACAGGCTAGAATACACAATAGATATTTAAACTGACCACAAAAACTTTTCTGAAAATTATCCAAAAAAAAAAAAAATATATATATATAGATGTTCTTTCTAAACTGGTCACTATGGTCTGTGGGTCAATTGTAACACAGTGTTACAATTGACTGTACCAACCCATGACAAGCTATCCTGCTAGCTAGAAAAAAAGCTAATATTTGACAATGATATCAAATGTTAGATAACAAAATGGTCATCAAAAAAGACAGATTTAAATTCATAGACATTAATGGTTAAGACAGTATGAGAAAAACACTGTAGATGAAAATAATTACTTTCATAGCTCAAAAATTAGTCTTGGCAGAAAACCATTGATAATTGTGTCTCATTGCCTTGTTCTTTGGCAGGCTGAGATTGATGGCCATAGAGAGGTTGCATGAGGAGTTTCATGGTTCTGCCTCGTTTCTGAATGGTGCAGTTTGAGATGTTACAATTGCCCCCGGTCTCCTCTATATTTGGTATTTTATATCACCGTTGATTGTATTTATTTATTTACTTACAGATAGGGCGTATTGGCTAGAAACATTTCATTATTAGAAACTGCAGATCCCTTGAGTCTTTATGCTTTTGACAACTGTTAAAAACTAAAAACATCACAACCACACGTGTGTATATCAACCAAATGAAACTTTATATTGGTGAATAAAAAAGTGTTTTTACTACATTGTTAAAAAATTGATTTGAAACAGTAAAATCCACAAAATACTGTATACTGTACACATTACATGAGACTGGCGTGTATTTTAAGGTACCTGCGCACCCACACAGGTGTTTTTCTTTGCCATTCATCTTAAACATTGGCTTCAAAACTTCATACAACAAGGCCAAACAAAGAAGCGCTGAATGCAAAATAGGTTAGTAACCTGAGGTTAGTAGACATGTTTAGCTCAGCATTGGCCATCTAATGTTAGCTTGCTTCTTCCTTTAGCTACGACCTACGGGAAGTTAACTCTGACTGTCGTTCGATATGTAATGATGAATGAGTGTTGGTTTGATTGCCAAACATGGGGTAACATAATAATTTACTTCCGGCTGGCTGCCATCAGGTTAATTATTGGTGACTGCAAACAGGCTACAGATTTATTGTTGAAATGTAACCTTACGTTTTAATTAGGTTAGGCCATAACATTACATGGGTTTGAGAGTCTGGGGGTGTGTTGGCTCACAGTGGTTTAGAAGCTGTGGTTAGTTGTAGAGGCATTAACCATTAGGCTACATGGTTGTGCTCTGAAAAACAGGTTACTGGTTTATTGTTGATCATGTAAACTTACAGTTTTAATTATTTAACGTTATTCTGGGTTTGAGAGCCTGCTGTTGGTGTTGACTTAGAAGTTAATAAGCTGTCATTAATTACGTTGCACACTACATGGTTGTGCTCTGTAAATGAAAAACAGGTTTCAGTTACAGAATCTCTTATAGCGAAGCAGTTTTATAAGCAGCCTGGTTTGAACGCAGACATGACTTGGACTTTTGCTCAGAGACTTGAGACTTGTCTTGGACTCTAGCTCAAAGACTTGAGACTTGACTTAGACTCTAGCTCAAAGACTTGTGAGCATCTCTGCCACAATGTGTGTTGTACATGAACTGCATGAATACACGCTGGTGGTAAATGAGGTCACCAAACTTTATAAACTCATAAGGGTCATTACCTTCCAGATCCAACAGAGCAATTGCAAGTCTGTAACTGGTCTGTTCTTGCCCACACAGTCCATGGACGTGTAGAGGCTTTAATACACAGTGTTATGGAATCCATGGCTCCTTGTGTTTTTCCTTTATTGCAGACGTTGGTTTTTCCATTTAGGAAATCAGATTTTCCCTTTAACCACAAGCTGAGAGATGGTTTTAGTGGCTTTTTCCCAAAACACAGCAACTAAACTTGGCATGGGAAGTAATCTAAGTAATAAATCTTAGTGCAACGATTACATTTTTTAATCGCGATTAATCACATGATTTTCTGCGATTAATCATGATTAATCGCATTATGTGTAAAATTGAATAATGAATTCTAAAGTAGTGTATTACTGCACTTTAAATATACTGCTATATACACAAAAGTGCAAACACTAAACAAATGAGGAGCTTTTTACCAGCAGTATTCCCTTTACACAGTCGCAACAAAATATTTCTTATAATTCTCAACTTAAACATTAATGTGATCAAATAAAATATAAAACCAAAGCTATTTGCCACTGCCAAGGAATTACCTTTTATCTAGCTTGTTTTAGAGCAACAATCATAAAATTGCGACAGGTACCTTCTGAGCAACAAGTTAACGTAGCCTAACTTGTTTTTTTCTGAACGGGCATCAACAGAAACAATTGTCCTTTATCAGGGAAAAGTATAAACACTTTATGTTCAGTAGCAAGTGTCCCTATCAGAGTGAGGTGAAGTGGAACACTTGACTCTGTAGCCCCTCTACAAAAGAAAATACTAAAACAAAGACGGTTAGCTCCATGGTATAATACTAAAACTCGCAAATTAAAGCAAATATCACAGAAACTCGAGAGGAATTGGCGTTCCACCAAACTGGAAAATTCTCGTTTAATTTGGCAAGATAGTCTTAAAACTTATAGGAAGGCCCTCCGTAATGCCAAAGCAGCGTACTACTCGTCATTAATAGAGGAAAATAGGAAGAAACCCCAGGTTTCTTTTCAGCACTGTAGCCAGGCTGACAGAAAGTCACAGCTCTATTGAGCAAAGTATTCCCATAGCTCTCAGTAGTTATGACTTCATGAGCTTCTTTAATGATAAAATCCTAGCTATTAGAAACAAAATCCACCAAGACCTGCCCTCAACTGGCACCGACTTAACTCTATACTCAGGAACTTTAGAAACAGCTGTAAAACCAGTTATATGTTTAGACATATTTGCTTCCCTCAATCTTTATCAACTAACTTCAATAATTTCTTCATCTAAACCATCTACCTGCCTCTTAGACCCCATCCCGACTAGGCTGCTTAAAGAAGTTTTGCCCTTGATTGGAACTTCTCTGCTAGATGTGATCAATTTGTCTTTATCAACAGGCTACGTGCCACAGTACTTTAAAGTAGCTGTAATTAAACCTCTTCTGAAAAAGCCCAACCTGGATCCAGACGTTTTAGCCAACTATAGACCTATATCTAACCTTCCATTTCTCTCTAAGGTCCTGGAGAAAGCAGTCGCCAAACAGCTGTGTGACTTTCTACATAGCAATAGTTTATTTGAGGATTTTCAGTCAGGATTTCGAGTTCACCATAGCACAGAGACAGCACTGGTGAAAATTACTAATGACCTCCTAACTGCATCAGACAAAGGACTTGTCTCTGTATTGGTTTTACTAGATCTTAGTGCTGCATTTGATACCATTGACCATCAGATCCTATTACAGAGACTGGAACATTTCATTGGCATTAAAGGAACCGCTCTAAGCTGGTTTAAGTCCTATTTATCAGATCGATTTCAATTTGTACATGTTAACGATGAGTCCTCCATGCATACCAAAGTTAGTCATGGAGTTCCACAAGGATCTGTGCTCGGACCAATCCTCTTCACTTTATATATGCATCCTTTAGGCAATATTATCAGGAAACACTCCATAAACTTTCATTGTTATGCAGATGATACTCAGTTATATCTATCGATTAAGCCAGATGAAACTCATCAGTTAGCTAAGCTTCAAATGTGTCTTCAGGATGTTAAAACCTGGATGACCTGCAATTTTCTAATGTTAAACTCAGATAAAACTGAAGTTATTGTTCTGGGGCCTAAGCACCTCTGCGATGCATTATCTAAAGATATAGATTCCCTGGATGGCATCGCCCTGGCCTCCAGCACCACTGTGAGAAATCTTGGAGTTATCTTTGACCAGGACATGTCGTTCAACTCTCACATTAAGCAAATTTCAAGGACCGCCTTTTTTCACCTACGTAATATTGCAAAAAATCAGGAACATCCTGTCTAAAAATGATGCAGAAAAACTAGTCCATGCATTTGTTACTTCTAGACTGGATTACTGCAATTCCTTATTATCAGGCTCTTCGAAAAAGTCCATTAAGACTCTTCAGCTGATCCAGAATGCTGCAGCACATGTTCTGACAGGAACCAGTAAAAGAGATCATATCTCTCCTGTCTTAGCTTCTCTGCATTGGCTTCCTGTAAAATCCAGAATAGAATTTAAAATCCTTCGTCTCACATTCAAAGCTCTTAATGGTCAGGCACCATCTTATCTTAAAGAGCTCATAGTACCTTACTACCCCACCAGAGCACTGCGCTCCCAGAATGCAGGATTACTTGTAGTTCCTAGAGTCTCCAAAAGTAGAATGGGAGCCAGAGCGTTCAGCTATCAGGCTCCTCTCCTGTGGAACCAGGTTCCAGTTTGGGTTCGGGAGGCAGACACCGCTCTCTACATTTAAGAGTAGGCTTAAGACTTTCCTTTTGATAAAGCTTATAGTTAGGGCTGGCTCGGGTGAGTCCTGAACCATCCCTTAATTATGCTGCCATAGGCTAGACTGCCGGGGGATTTCCCATGATGCACTGAGCTCCTCTCTCCTCTTCTCTCTTTCTCTCTGAGTGCAACCTCATCCCATTAATGCATGTTACTAACTTGATTTTTTCTCCCTCTCCCGTGGTCGTGTGCTTCCCCCTCCTGTCACTTCCTGCGGGTGTTGCTGGCTCTGGAGCTGTGGAGTCTGGATCTGTGGTTGGGAGTCACCTGCTGCCCCCGTGTTCCTGCTCGACGCCCTCTGCTCCAGTTGCAATTGCTATTACAAGTCCTATCGCCATTATTACTGTTATTATTATTATCATTAACATTACTATAAATATCTGTACCATTTTTCATTCAGTCTATAGCACCATCACCTTTATTGTCTGTACCTCTATGTGTATACTGTGTAGGTTGCCTCCCTCTGCTCTCTCTCTCTCTCTCTCTCTCTTGCTCTCTCTCTCCCCCTCACCCCAACCGGTCGAGGCAGATGGTCACCACCCTGAGCCATGGTTCTGCTCGAGGTTTCTGCCTCTTAAAGGAAGTTTTTCCTTGCCTGTGTCGCCTAGTGCTTGCTCTTGGTGGGAATTGTTGGGCTTCTGTAAATAACTTCAGAGTTCGGTCTAGACCTGCTCTTTATGAAAAGCGCTGTGAGATAACTGTTGTTGTGATTTGGCGCTATATAAATAAAATTGAATTGAATTGAATTGAATTGAATTGGTTGCCTCACGCACATGCCCGTCTGCTGCTGAAGTTGAATTGTCTTGAATTTTTTGTACGAGACACGGAGCACAAATCATTGGACGAGAGACTGATCCTCAGTGTTTCTGAGTTTCCAGAATCATTTACATTTATTCCTTTAGCTGACGCTTTTATCCAAAGCTACTTACAATTGCTTTATATGTCAGAGGTCGCACGCCTCTGGAGCAACTACGGGTTAAGTGTCTTGCTCAGGGACACAATGGTGGATGGGTCACCGTGGGGGATTGAACTCAGGTCTCTCACACCAAAGGCATAGTCTTAACGACTGCGTCATCGCCAGAATCAATTACTGTTTACTAAATAGGACATCAACAGGAGGGAATTTGCATTGCAGAGCATCCCTGCAAAACTAGATGAAGGCCTATCAGGTAAAGTTATGTCGCCCATAATTTTAACTTAAGTTAAATGGGCTACAGCTGTGTAGCGCACAGAAGTCGTTGCCATGGGTACTCTCCACACTCTTAACCCGAATTAGTTGACTTTACTCGCAAATCGCGTGGAAACCCGTTGCCTTATACCACTTTAGTTTTTACACAAGCTGAAACTAAACATGTTGAGTTGTATTAACATGGAACCTTTAGTTTTTACACAAGCTGAAACTAAACATGTTGAGTTGTATTAACATGGAACCTTTAGTTTTTACACAAGCTGAAACTAAACATGTTGAGTTGTATTAACATGGAACCTTAAGTTTAGTATTTATATTTATTAGTAGTGTATTCTCAAAATCATTAGATAAAACTAGCTATTATGACTTGTTATTGCTACTCATCATTTAACACAAATACTGTATTTTCCTCTAAATTAATTAGCTTTTGATTTTTAAAACAAAAATATGTTATAAAACATTTTCAATTAAATTGGATGGATGGAAAAAAAGAAACACCTCTTAATGCTTCCATGCATTTTATTTTGTTTTTAAATGGCAAAACATAGCCAAACATCAGGTAAACATCAACAATCAAAACATCAATTATCCAATCTAAAATGATTAATCTTAAAAAGGTAATTTCAAATCATTGAAACAATTGTGTGTGGGTGTTGTCCGTGTCTGTTGCCGTGTGTGTTGTGTGTGTGGGTGTTGTCCGTGTGTGTTGCCCATGTCTGTGTTGCCGTGTGTGTGGGTGTTGTCTGTGTTGCCGTGTGTGGGTGTTGTCCGTGTCTGTTGCCGTGTGTGTTGTGTGTGTGGGTGTTGTCCGTGTGTGTTGCCCATGTCTGTGTTGCCGTGTGTGTGGGTGTTGTCTGTGTTGCCGTGTGTGGGTGTTGTCTGTGTTGCCGTGTGTGGGTGTTGTCCGTGTGTGTTGCGTGTGTGTGTGTTGTCCGTGTGTGTTGCCCGTGGTCTGTGTTGCCATGTGTGTGGGTGTTGTCCGTGTGTGTTGCCCATGTCTGTGTTGCCGTGTGTGTGGGTGTTGTCTGTGTGTGTTGTCCGTGTGTGTTGCTCGTGTGGGTGTTGTCTGTGTTGCCGTGTGTGTGGGTGTTGTCCGTGTGTGTTGCCCGTGTCTGTGTTGCCGTGTGTGTGGATGTTGTCCATGCGTGTTGCCCGTGTCTGTGTTGCCGTGTGTGTGGGTGTTGTCCGTGTGTGGGTGTTGTATGTGTCACAAATCTACAAGATAAAACCATAGATGTCCCCTGAGTGGTAAATCCATAAACAAAATAAAATTTACCAGAAACACCCACTCAAATGTACAAGAAAACGCAAACAAACAGGATCTGTTTCATCTGCCTAAATGAAGGGAGGACAGAGCATGAACCAACAGACTATCATATCAGAACAATCTACATAGACTGGTGAAGAACTAGAACAATAATGTCTTAGGCCTATGTCTTTCTGCTACAACTCCTCTCAGTTTTAATTTTCCCACAAGTCACATCCTTCAGCATGATTCCTACAGCATTTAAGTGTGTGTCAGTGTTGTTTGTGTGTGTTGTGTGTGGGTGTTGTACGTGTGTGTCTGCGTTTTACGTGTATCTGTTCGTCCGCTTGTTTTACAGAAAATAAAAAGGTTTACCCCACAGGTAAGAAAGTATTTTACTAGTATGGCAAAAAGAAAAATGTAGTCAACCGCCTCTTATAGTAGACTTGACCTCTCTTTTTACATTGCGAGCTGATTTTTCAAACTCTGTAGCTTTGGATTTAGGTCAGTCTGGCCTAACAATAGCAATACCTGTTGGATGAACTGAAATGTGAGCTTCATGGTCTTGGGGTAGTTAAGATGGAGTGCATACGTGAGTCCAAACAGAATGCACATTGCTTTTGGCAGATCTTGAATGTTCTCCATTACAACTTCTCCCTCAATGACGATTTTCAACGAGGCTGGACTGAGATGCTGGGAAGACGTGAGCACAGCAACTTCACGCTCAATAAGAAGAATCCCAACGTCAAGGTCACGAAAATAATCATCATCATCAGATTCCTAAATAAAGAATAACAGAAGAGCACAATCATTACATTATATTTCTCATTTGAAAAACAACTTTAATCAATATAAGAGTGTCATGGTGAAAAATAAATAATGGTAAAGATTATAAGAAAGCAAGAGCTTACTTACAAAGGCTGCTTTGAAGAAGTTTGTGGGGTCGTCCCCAAGGATGATAGGAAGCCCTCTGAGCACTTGTGTCCGGATCGTAGTTGGCTCTGTAGTCTTTTGAGAATTAAACACAGTACAACAAGTTAGCTAGCTAAAATAAAAAACAAATAATGATCTATAAGAAAGCTTAAAAAAACAAGCAATGTTTTGATTGAATTATACAACTAATAGAGTAGCACTGTGATATGATGTTTATACAAAACCTGAGATAAACAACGCCAAGTAACGTTACAGAATGTGTATGGACTTACATTGGTCTGTTGTGAAAATGTAAAGTTACAGCCTTGTCTGTAACTTTACATATGGATGTTTCCCATAGATTTACTGCACTCAAGCAGTAAGTACACTTCATGTTAAACATAAATATATACTGATTTGATTACAGCAAAGACAACGTCGGCAGTATTGACGGCAAAACAGGCTACAAAATATTCCGTTCTGTATTCACAGGTGCAATATTTGAAAATCGATAATTATTCATTACTATTTACACCACCACAGCGAGTGCTAATTTACACTCCTTTGCCCAAACAGCGGTTGAATCGCTTTTTATAAATGATACAGTGGAGCAAACTCGCCGGTATGTGAGCAATCCTTAGACTGTTAACACTAAGCTAACTTTAATTAACATTCAGATGACACTTTTTTGAGTAACTTAGCTAGCTAGTGTTAGCAATAAGCATGTATTAACACCATGCACAGGTTCAAACAGTAACATTAAATGGAAAAAAAAGTTGCGTCAACAACTGCAACTGCAAGCTTTTGGGTATTAAAAATTCCCACAAAGATAACTAGGCTAAAATAGTTATTTTAAATACTAACCATTCCACTTGCAGTAATGTTGCTTCCTAGTCAGGGTACCGTCTGCTGCCAAGGCCTGTGCTCGTCCTGCCAGGTGTAGAGCCTCTTGGACGCACGTTAGATGCGGGTTTTTTCACGTGACCAGGCAGGTTTTTGAATTAGCCCCTCCCCTTCCTTATGAAACTAAACATACCAAGTTATCTCTACTAAACATGATTAGTGCAATTAATCTTTCAGCTAAATAGTACAAACAACTAATGTTGTTTAGTAATGATAGCAGGTTTTGACAAAACATAAAAGAATAAGTAATGATCACTCGTAAGTTTAATTAGAAACAAAATCTGGGTTTACAGTG